>JAHLJT010004567.1:35254791-35425943 GCA_031308135.1 Acheta domesticus | reverse complement strand
CGGAATAGAATAGAATAGAATATTTATTTCGCTACTTAGGATACATGAAATAATTCCGGTGGTAGCGTTTTCAATCAATTAATCTACATAAAACAAACATCAAACCACTACATATATACAACAAATATACAAAATGAACATCAAACAACATTACTGAATACAATTTTATAAAATTAATGTATTAACCCTATGCTAAAGCTAACCTTAATATAAAATAACAAGAATAATACAAAAAATAAAAATTTTATGTTAACATATTCTAAAAAAATTACAACTTATTTAATCTAATTTTAAAATTTTTGACATTCTGAGGGAAAGTCTCTAGCACTGCTGCAGGTAATTTGTTCCAATTTTGTATGGTTCTATTAATAAATGAGAATTTACCTACATCTGTTCTCTGTTTTCTTTGCCGAATTTTGAAGCCATGATCTTTCCGCGCGACGTATGTTGGTTTTGATAGTCTTGCCCGAACTTCACCCCACGGCCGATCACCCCTTATTGCTTTGAATAACGCACAAAGACGCGATTTCTCTCTGCGTTTTTCCAAGGGTTCCCACGATATAAATTCAGAATTAAACGTCCCCTCTAACAAATTTTGCGGCATATTTTTGTACTTTTTCGAGAGATTTTATTTGCCCTAAACGATATGGGTCCCAACATATCGAGCCATATTCCAATATCGGATCAGTACTAAAGATGTGTACCTAAGTGACCTTGATTTTCCACTTCCTTTCCTAAGTACTCTAATCACAAAATGCAATGCCTTCCACGCCTTTTCACTACATAATTTACGTTTTCTGCCATCCCAGATCCTCATTTAGTATAATTCCAAATATTTTACAGCATTTAGTTCTCGGAATATCCTGATTTCCTAATTGTATATTTCACGTCGTCTGTTCTTTCTAGAACGCGCGAAATCTGATAAACCTTGCAACTTACAGGGATTTATATCATTTCATTTGTGGTTGCCATGATTTTAGCTTATCTAATATCAGCCTGCAATATTTCTGACATTTGTGTTATTAATTTCCTCGTATAAATTATACAATTCATCTGCAAAAAGACGTATTTTTTTGATTCAATTCCCTGCTCAAATATCATTAATATACGCTATAAATAACAACGGGACCTAGCACACTTCCCTGTGGCACTCCGGACGTTACCTCTGCCCTCGATGAGAAATTTGTTCCAATTCGCACCCGTTGAGTACGCGAGCTGAGAAATTCTCGAATCCATAGGGCAATTCTTCTGTCTATGTTACGCTTACTAATTTTTTGTATTATATTTATCATGGGGAACGAGGTCGAACGCTTGGTGAAATCTATGATAATTGCATGAACAATGGAACCTTTATCTAGAGAATCAGCAATGTCCTGACTGACGGTGACTACCTGACTCTCACACGAATATCCTTTTCTAAAACCGTGGTTGGCCTTCGTAAGTTATATTATTCTTATCCCAAATTCCGCGGAAGTATTCTGCCACCAAATGTTCCATTTGCTTACATACTACAGACGTATAGACTTACTGGGCGATAATTTTCGACGTGTTGACGCGAGCCTCCTTTGAAAATTGGGACCACTATGGCATCTTTCCAATCCCGAGGAATACATGAATTGTTCATCGATATCTCGAAAAGCCGTAATAGGTACGATACCATAGCTTCTCCTCCTAATTTGAGAATTTCCCCCGAAATTTCGTCCGGCGCTGTTGATTTATTATTACCTATTTTGGCAATTCTTTCCTAAGTGCGCTCGGATTTACAAAATGTTCTCCTTCGCATTCGTTTACGACGATCTTCCTTTTACCTGTATACACTGACCGCGAAAAATTGATTAAATATATTTACTTTTTGTTTTTTCGTCTACCACCAAGTTATTACTACCGTTTCTTAACGACGGGATTTCTTCGCGATTTCCCTTACGCCTACGTACGTATTTAAAAAAATTGCTCCAACTTTTATTTTCATCAGTAAGGATCGTTGTCCAAATATCCTTCCTGTGCTAATACTTTCACCTCCAATAGTTCTCTCGTTAGTTTCTTAAATTTCTCATAATGTTGGTCACTGATTTTTCTTTTCCCATATGCCCGCCTTGCTTTGCTTTTTTAATTTTCGTATCCGATTATTATAATATTCTGGATCGGGATTTCTTGTTACGATTTTAAACGGTACATAGAGATCTATACACGTATCAATGATTTTCTTAAAAATTATTCCAAACCTCCTCTACAGAACTACCAATTCCCGCCCATGTGGAGTAATTATCGACTAAATACTTTTGCAAATTGGCCACGTTCAGCCTTACGGTACAAGTAAATTTCTTGCGCTCAGTTCTGTGCGGTGTACAGTTCCCTTTCACTTTTAGACACACAGCCGAGTGGTCGCTTATACCTGGAACTACCTCGCAACTAGTAACGGAACACCTCCGGACGCGTTAAAAATATGTCTAAAACGGCATTTTCTCTCGTTGGCTGCTTTACTAACCTGCACTAGGTTATTAGTCCAAACTAGTTCGTTTACCCATCGTCCTGCGCCCCTCTCCCCTCCGTCACTTCACCTTCCCACTGAATTTGGGGTAAATTTAGATCTCCGCCGATAATTAACTGTCTGTTCTCTCTGATACCAACGCGCGTTCTTTCTACAAGTTTCTGCAGGATGCTCATATTTTCCCCTGGAGGTCGATACATTCCTATTATTTCCCATGTATCTCGATCGTTTTTACCATGAACTTCAACTGCAATCATTTCACACTCTAGATCCGACCACAATTCTACGGATTTAAAGCAATTTTTTACGCAAATAAACACGCCCCCTCCGCGACTACCCCGATCTCTTCTAAACACTACGTAAGTCTCCCCTAAATATCTCAGCATTTGAGATGTCCCGCTAAGCCATGATTCCGTTCCTATAATAATATCGGCATCGTATATTTCCACCAGATTCCAAAAGTTTAAACTTTTATTAACAATACTTCTACAGTTTACCTGCAGCAATACCAGAGACTTGCCCTCATCTATGTCCACCGCTTTTTCTTCTCAGCTGCTCCCGGGATCTGCTGTGGCGGCGTGCGCGCTGACCTTCGTAAATAGGCGCCCCAGCTTTGAAGCACCCCTCCTGTTGAGGTGTAGGCCATCGCGGCCCAGGTCGCCGTCTGCAATCCAGGCGTTGGCATCACCATCTGGACACCTAAACTGCGCGCCACCCAATCCATGCCGTCATTGATTAGGCCTATGCGGGTCCAGCGAGTGTCCCTCCTGCGCAATAAAACCACTCAAGATTAATTTGCAGTAGGAAACTTTTTTCTAGCTGCTGTTACAAGTTCGTAAATATCACCTATACATAATCTACGTTCCTTTTCGAGTCGTTGGTTCCCACGTGTAAAATAACAGCATCCGGTCGGCCCATGTCCTGGCTCTCGATAACTCGGCGTAGTTGTGCCGTTCGAATGCCGGGAAAACACACCGCACGTCCAGAGCCTCGTTTCCTGTCCCAGTAGGCCGAACGATGCTGTCCCCTAGAACAAGCACATTTTTTTCAGTACCCTTATCAGCATTTGTTGTAGACTCAGAAACACTGCTAGTACTCGCCTGTAACTGTTCTTCCAGCTCCTTGTTCCTTTTCAAGCAGTCTTCGAGTAATCTCTTCGTTGTCTTCAGTTCTTGCTCCAGCTCCCGTATTCGCTCATCGGCCCTCTGCTCCCGACTAACACGGCAGGCGCCGCAGGTCCAATCTTCATTGCTTCTAAACCGGCTCTTCACGTTACCACAGCTGTAGTGATACCAGCGGTAACACTTATCGCACTGCGCTCCAGAACGCAAGTTCCGTTCACAACCAGCACACGTTATTGCGTGCGGCTGCAAACTGCGTCGCTGCTAGGGCCAGGATTTAGTTCCACCCCGCCTATTACCAGCAGCATTGCAAGAACCGCAGAACTCAACACCGCTGCCAGCCGCCAAGAATCGCTGTGTGGAGCAGCGCCGGGCGCGGCGCTCCAGGTAAGGAGCGCGGCAAAAGAGCCCACGCGCACCCGGTAACATTCCAAAGAGCACCCCATCGCCGCCTTTCACCAGAGCTCCCGGAAAACACGTCCGCACAGTCCGACCGCCCAGCACCGAATGAGACCGCCCAGCACCGAATGAGAGACCTCCTATAAGAATCGGGTGGATCCTCCTATAAGAATCGGGTGGATCCTCCTATAAGAATCGGGCGGATTCTCCTATAAGAATCGGGCGGATCCTCCTATAAGAATCGGGTGGATCCTCCTATAAGAATCGGGCGGATCCTCCTATAAGAATCGGGTGGATTCTCCTATAATAATCGGGTGGATCCTCCTATAAGAAGATCGTCGTGTGGCTCATGACAGTGCGCAAGCTGCGATCCCGATTCGATTCCTGGTCGGGGCAAAAATAGCTCTGTAGCTTCGTAATACAACGGCCTTTGTTTCCATAGAAGAAAGAAAACCTCAGGCAGGTCAAGTATTCTAGATACGGTGAAAGGAATACGTCATGTTGCCACATTTCTCTCTTACCCCAGGCGTGGAAAATAAATAAAAACAGGGCTCAGACCTGGGAACACCGCTATCTGGCAAAAGTCAGATTAATCCAACCCTAAAATGCCAAATACCGTAGCGTTGTGCACAAACATAGATGTGACAACAGGGTGACCGCATTGCACCACAGGGTTTAAGGGTGGGGCGTCAGGATGTGACGTAGGCGGAAAAGCCCGGACAGAAAGGTGGAAGGGCGCGGCCCAGGAAAGCTAGACGGGCTGCGACGCTCCACAGGCCCCTTTCCGCTTCAAGCAGTCGACCTGTGCAGATCGGCGGCAGCCGCCGGATAGGGTGCGGACCGCGTGCGCGAAGGCTAGGGCCGGCAAATGTACTTTGTCGTGATGCAGTGAGACTCAAGTGACGAGTCGTGTAGGAATTCTGCGGTGCTTCACACGATCGGATTCATTCGATAATTAAGTAGAGGGTGTGGTAACCGTAGATTCAATATTACTCCTAGTAGTGGGTCGATTTATTTCGTTTATTTAACTGTTGTGCTTAAGGTTTATTTAGGTGGTGGGTTTATTTATTAATAAACTAGCAATAAGTTAAACCCACTCTCGTCTGTGTATTATAGCAACCTGCATGACGCCACAATACATACTACAAATGCTAAATGCAAAATACATACAAGCTATGAGAGTGTTGAGGAACAAGAAGAGGCAAGGCCACGGGGCGGGTGTTAGGAGGCAACGAGGGCGAAGGGCGATGAGGCGGGGCGAGGCGCTCTGGAAGGGGAGGGAAGACAAAGCACGGAGGAGGAGGGCTGGAGGGGGGCGGCTGTCGGTGCGGGGCGCTGCTCGTTCTTCCGGGCGGCGCTCTCGAGGAGCTGCTGGAGCGGCGGCGGCGGCGGCGGCGGCACTTGGCGCTGCGGGGCGTAAACGTCGTGTATAATGCAGAGAGCCGACACTTCAGCGCCAGCGCCGGGCTGCGGGAGGTTTGTGCCCGCGACGCGTCGGCGACGCCCAGCACACGCTGGCGGCGGACGAGGGCAGACGGAGGGCGGGGCGCGAGGGGCGGGGCGCGAAGAGCAGAACCCGGGCAGAAGGCAGGCGGGCGGACAGTGTGATGCGTGGCGCGGGGCGCAGAGGGTGAGACGGGGGGCCGGGGGCTCGAGGGCGGGGTGCGGAGGGTGGTCGAAGGGTAGAGGGTGGGGCGCAAAGGGCGGGGCGCAAAGGAAGAGGCGCAAAGGGTGGGGTGCAAAGGGCGGAGCGCAAAGGGCGCAAAGGGCGGGGCGCAAAGGGTGGGGCGCAAAGGGTGGGGCGTGAACAGCAGAACCCGGGCAGAAGGTAGGGAGTGAAGTGTGCGATGCGTGGTGAGGGGCGCGGAGGGTATGACGGGGGCAGGGGTGGAGGGCGGGGTGCAGATGGCGGTCGAAGGGTGGAGGGCGGGGCGCAAAGAGCGGGGCGCAAACGCGGGGCGTGAAGAGCAGAACCCGGGCAGAAGACAGGAAGCGAAGTGTGGGGTACGTGGAGAGGGGCGCGGAGAGTGAGACGTGGGGGGGGCGGGGGGTGGAGGTTGGGGGGAGGAGGGCGTGGGGTGGTAGGTCGGGGCGGGGGGGCTTAATGCGGATGCAAAAGGCAGGGTGCGGAGGGCGGGGGCCGGAGGGCGGGGTGCGGAGGGCGGGGTGCGGAGGGCGGGGTGCGGAGGGCGGGGTGCGGAGGGCGGGGTGCGGAGGGCGGGGGCCGGAGGGCGGGGTGCGGAGGGCGGGGTGCGGAGGGCGGGGTGCGGAGGGTAAGACGTGGAGAGCGGACCGAAGAGGACGGGGCGAATAGTGCAGGGAGCGAGCGAAGCAGAGACTAGGGCGCTCGGAGGTTGAGGTGTGGAGGGCAGGGGGCAGGATGCGAAGCGCTGAGGGCAAGACATCGAGAACGCGGACGGAGCGAGACACTGAGGGAAGAGCGTCAATGATGGGAGACGAAATATGGGGTACCCATGAAGGTGAATGACCTTGGCTGTCCGGGTGAAGCGGCGTCGAAGGCTGTGTTGCCGACCAGCACTAAAGAAGACCACGATAATGGTCGAAACATCGACAACACAGCCTTCGATGCGGCGTCACCCGTACAGCCAAGATCATTCACATGACTCCGGCCGCGGAAGCCTACGACTTCATTTACCCAGGGAGGATCGTTGATTAATTGGCGTTTCCCGGCACGTCAACTGGTAAGGCCATTAGTCCCATTAGTGTACTGAATGTTTTATCCCAGAAGGTGACGGTGATCCTCCCCTTGGATGGTGATATCCGACGCCGAACTGCCCTCTGGCTTGCGGGATATTTCCCCTAAAGATATCTCCTCAGCGAGACAAACCTAAGCTTCCGATATGCGTGGTAGAGTATGCCAGTGTAAGAGTTTGTACGAAAGGGGAGGGTGGGGCAAGGAATTGGAAGGAAAGTGTACCCGCTTGTTACGGTAAAGCTTCGGTATTTCCCTGAAATTGATCGGAGAAATCCCGAAAACTACCTGTCAAAACAGCTGGCCGCTAGAGTTCTTCTTTAGACAGCGACTGAATTCGACTTAGCTAAATTGTTAGAAATGAAACTCCGCAACCATCTGGACTCGAACCCTAGGCGCTCTCGCTCAGAGGGTCTGCGAAGCCAACAGTAATTTTGTCTCTAAGATAAACTCAGATGCTGGGGTGAAACAAGGAAGGAGGGCCGCTGAGGCTATAAGAAGCCCGTCAGATGGTTCAGGGACAGTGTTCTAGCTTTCGGTACTACGATGACGATGAGATTCCCTGACGGGACAAAATATAGCTCTATAGTTTCGCAATACAATCGTCTCAGTTTCTGTAGTTCTCTGATGAAAGAAAATCTGAGACAGACAAAGTATGTTACCTAGACGCGGTTCCTAGACGATGTAAGCTTATTCTCTAGACGCGGCGCCAAAAGGACGGGTCATTCGAAGAGGAGAGAGAAGTCTGGAGAGAAGCAGATCGGCAGCGGAAGGGTTGGAGTCGGTGAACTAAACTAACTAGAAGACAAGAACGTGAAATGAAAGATTTACAACCGAAGTCCATTTTGCATGACTTTGAGAAATTGTGGTTAAAAGTTTTCAGCTGATAATCAATTCCGGAGAAGTAAGAAAATAAAAACAATCGCACTGCGCCAGAATGAGAACAAAAACTTGGTTCTCTATGGCGGTTTCCATAACAATATAATTACATTATTAAAACTTTCTTAAAAAGTGGACTTATTCTGTTATGGTTGAGAACCCTTCAAATGAAGCTGCGATTCCAGCGACCGTTGCTGGGGTGGGTTTGTAGAATTGGCAGCTAGAGCGATTTTTGTATTTAGAGGGAAATCGATCAACTCCGATCAAACACGCGGGGCGAAACCTTTTTAAGTTATTGGATGCTTGTTTGATTCAGAAATATCCAACCATGAAAATTGACAGTATAAAGAAGTAAAATGGAAACACGTAGAAAATGTAGCTTTTGATGGGATGTATGGAGATGTGGAAGTACGCAGTAAAATTTTGCCGAGAATTCCTTCAGTGCACCACATTTTCCGCCTGAGAACACTAAGTAAAAACCTGCCTCTCTGACTGAGAGAAGATGATACGGCGGGATAGAGGTACAGAATAGATGGCGGAACAAGCGATGTTCAGGAGAAGTAAGTAGGTTATTTTAAAACCCCATGTGTCAATATCTTTGTATTTTCGCTTTTTGTGAAATAAAGCTGCAGGATAGATGCATTTATTCTCGTGTAAATCCCATAAATAAGATGAATAGAATGGTCGTAAGAGCACTAGAAAGTTTTGGTTTGGTTTTGAAATCCTGGATGTATGACTGTGTGTATGTATGTATGTATGTATACAGTGTGCATGACTGGGATATCACTGACAGAGAGATAGGTTAAAAGGGATGTTCAATACAGAAATATTCTTATGTACTATCATGGAAACGCATATTTATGCAACTGTTTGTGTCATATGAATCATGTTTGATGTAGATGCATATTATAGGTTCACAAAATTGTTATAAATTGTACAGACTGAATCTGCAATGTGTGTTTATTTACATGTTTAGGTAAAAAAATCCTGATTATATTTTGAAATTCCGTTAGTCTCTTAGAAATTCGTTAGTCTTTTAATCCCGTCAGCCCCGTAGGAACTTTTAAATAAGTCCGGCGACAATTTTACTATTGATACAAGTAAATTACATGTCTCCATGGCATTCTCAACTAAGATTTATGTATCAGAAATTAAAAAAAAACAGAGAAAAGTTATCTGTATAATTAATTATTCAGTTTTTCTTGTTTTCCCATCTCTTTACTGTTTATGACTTGCGGATTTTAAAAATAACCTATTCAAATCTACGAGTAGAACTGCGACAGAAACAGTGAGTAGGTAGCGATGAGGAAGCAGCGAGATAAAGTGAGCGGAGCGAGAGTAGGCAGAAAGAGCAGAGTAGAAAGCGGCTGACAGGCGAAAGAGAGAAAGCGCGTAAGTCGAGAAAGAGACTATATAAAAAGAATGTCGATGTTCAGATGTACAGGATGAGTGTGGAAGGTAAACGCGGTTGCATGTATGAAGCATATAATATAAAGCGAGGTATAAAGGAGTAAGAGTTGCGAGATATGAAGGAATGAGGAAAATGGACAATGGCAGAGGGGAAGCGAGGAGAGGTGTGGTAGTATTGAGAAGGGCAAGAAGCATAAATAAGGAATAAGTTGGGAAAGAAGGGATGACAGGAAAGACACAGGAATATGCAATAGGGAAAATTAGAGATAGAGGAAAGAGACGGAGCATGAGAATAAAGGAGCCAGGAGGAAATATTGATTGGCATTTCAGGCCGCGTCAAGAGCTAGGGTTATTAGTCCCGCAAGTTTAGTGGATGTTGTTATCGTGGGAGGTGGCAGTTGTCTTCCCCGCTGAATGACGAAATACGGCGCTGACCTACCCGTCGGTTTGCGGTGTTTTCCTCACCAGGTATCTCCCACAAGCAAGTTGCGGCCTAAGACTGGAGAAGCTCTAATCTCCCGACTGGTCTCCCAACATTTGTGACACCGTAGTGCATGTAAATATGTGTATGTAAGTATGGGGTACAAATACCGGTAGATCAAGGAGGGGGAAGGAAAATCGGCTCGTATCCCTTTTTTAGAGTAATACTCCGGAATTCGCCGCGGCGACAAGTTGTTCATCGGAGAAACAACGAAAATCTATGGATCAGAGCCGCCTGACACCAGAATTCTACTCCAGATAGCGGCTGAATTCGACCTATCTAGCTAGTATCGAAAATCCACCGTCGAAATTAGAACCCTGAGACCTCTCGATCAGAGGCAGTGCTGTGGCATCAGTTAATTCCCTGAGCTACGTCAGCCGTCAGGGGATGAGAGATGGGACGATGCGTAGCACTTCAACCGGGTAGGATCCGAGAGATGGGGTCTGGGTCAGAGTGAACGAGCCGGAAGGATAGCACAGACGGATGAAGCAATGTGCTGGAGAAGCGGGACAAGGAGGGGCGGTGCGGGTGCTTGGTAAGAAGGAGGGTCTGGGTGGGTCAGGTCCGAGCAAACTCCTCCAACGGACGTCTCGAGCAAAGTGGCAGGGGGGCGAGGAAAGGTGTGGCGGGGCGTGGTTGGGAGGGGGCGTGGCAGGGCGGGGCGAAGCAGGGCGGGAGAGGCCGTGCTGCGGGGCGTCACGGCTTCGTCTGAAGCGGGAGACGTGGCGACTCGAGCGGGGAAGGGACGTAGCGATCGGAACGCGGCGGTGCGGGGCGTTGAGGGGCGGGTCGAGGCGCGCGGGGCGGGCGGGGCGAGGCAGGAGCGGGATATTGGTGGAGTGGAGCGTTAGAGAGAGTGATCGGGGAGGGATGGAACAGGGCAAGGGATCGAGGTGCAGCGGGACGGGCCGAGGGTTTGGGCCGGCTGTGACGGGATGAGGCGGAGCTGGTCGAAGGGTTGTGACGAGGTGGGGAGATAAGCAGATGTGATGAGGTGATGCCGAACGGGGGGGAGCAAAACGGGGCGTGGTGAAGCGATGAATCGCCGTGAGACAGAGAGAGAGGTCAGAGTGTAGTGGGTCTAGCGAAAGGAACGAGGCGCGACGGGGCGTGGTGAGACATGAAAACTGGAGGGACGGACGCTGAAGGAGTCGGGTGAGCTTGGCGGGAGGCGGGGCGGAGTGGTGTGAGTCTCGACATGGCTGTTTGGGCCCGAACTGGGCGTTGAAAAGTGGGGTGGGGTGGGGCAGGCCGGAGAGGACGCCACCAACGGACGCTTCGAGTGAAAAGTAGGGACGAGGCTAGGGGGCGTGGGTTGGGCCGATAGGGGGCGGGGCGCGACGAGGTACGCCGGGACGGGGCGGGGCAGGTCGAGGCGGATGCCTGCAACGACTTCGTCAAACGAAGCGGGGAGGGGTGGGACGTCGGACGGGACAGGCGGGGCGGGGCAGTTCAGTGATGGGGAGAGGTGGTGGGGCGGGGTAGGTGGGACGGGGCGGGAGAGTACGGAGTGGATGCCTACAACGCATGCCCCGAGCGAAGTGATGGGAAGTGTTCGGGAAGAGGTGGGGCGAGGCGGGGCGAGGCGGAGCGAGGAGGAGCGAGGCTGGGCGAGCGAGGCGAGGCGGAGCGAGGCGAGGCGGGGCGAGGTGAGGCTGGGCAGGACGGGGCGAGGCAGGGCGAGGCGGGGCGAGGCGGGGCGAGGCGGGGCGAGGCGGGGCGAGGCGGGACATGACGGGGTGGGGCAGGTTGTAGCGCCTGCGGAAGAGTCAAACGAAGCGGGGAGGTGTGGGGCGTGGGACGGGACTTAGCAGTTCGGAGCGGACACCTCGAGCAAAGTGGGGGGGAGGGGGTGCGGAGAGGTGAGGTGGAGATGGGGCGGAGTTGGGTTGGTTGGGGTTGAGTGGGACGGGGCGGGGGAGTGCGGAGCGGACGCCCCGAGCGAAGTGATGGGATGAGGCGGGGAGAGGCGGGGCGGTGTGGGACGGGATGGGATGGGGGGGACCGGGCGGATACCTCGAGCGAAGTGGCGGGGAGCGAGTGGGGAGAGGTGGGGTGGGGCGGGGTTGAGTGGGACGGGCGGGGGAGTGCGGAGCAGACGCCCTGAGCGAAGTAATGGGAAATGTTCGGGACGAGGTGGGGCGAGGCGGGGTGAGGCGGGACGGTGTGGAGCGGGGAGGGGCGAGGAGGGGCGAGAAAGGGCGGGGCAGTTGGGAGCGGACGCCTCGAGCGGAGGGCTCCGAAGGCCGCGCAAGTGCTTTCAGGCGCGGAGAGGCACTCAGGGGCCGGCCAAGTTGCCGGCGAGGCCGAGCCCCGGGGAGGCGCGACGCGACGGCTCAGTGCGCCAACTGCTTGCGGCAGGAGCCAACGATAACATCACTTTTTGCCTCCACATTCATGGATTTGTCACTGCAGAAGAGACGGCGTCCACAACTTACATGAATGAGCTGTCTTGGACAATGGGTAGCTTTAACGGGTGATCCCTGACACACCTTTTTCTGTCCAAATACTCCGACAACATGAATCACAGTGTTGACTTCTCAGATTGTTAAATTCGTAGATTGCCATGAAATGCAACAGAAGATAACTTACACTACGCATACAAACTAAATATCCATACGAATAATCTAGTTGTGAAATAACGCTGGCAATATTGAAATAGTACAAAGTTTAGAATTAATTTGCAGAATAAATATAGCAGAAGTGTCAATTCAATAAATGTCAATTTAAAACGCAAAGAACATTTTTTATTCCAGCGAGTGTAAGAACTCTCTTTAGTTTTTTCCCTTTTTTTTCAGCTTCAGGGAATGCCGATTTCGACTACCCGCGCCGAGTACCCGCTATGCCCCTCATGGGGACACATATTAACCTTTACTTTAGACACTGACATTAATACCATCACTGACACTTGCGGGCTCCTCGGTCTTTCGCCAGCAGACTCACAAGGCATTCCGCGACAACACTCGTACGTGAAAGACAAACAGCCATTGGGGACTCAGGGCCAGCAGTGACTCGAATGAGCATACGCGCTACCATTTTTGCCCTCCACGCGGTCTGTAAGATCTCGTTTTAATATCATTTTCTCTTTCTCTCTCTCTCTCTCACTCACTCCATCTATTCACGCTCTGCCGCAGACCCTATTGTATCTATTCTATTGCATTCCCCGCTCCATCTTGCCCAACATCTCTCTACCTTTCTCTCACCTGGAAATACCATGTCTCCCTCACTCTCTTTCTCACTAAATGTTTATATTTTTATTAAATTGGGGTTCCCGCCTCCATACTTTACTCACTTTATAACTAAATGTATTAAAAAATATAAACCAAGAAAATATAAGAAATATATTCACATATTATTGTTCTGGAATTTTATGTATTATTCCTATAATTTCAATTGATTGCCACATTGTAAAACTTATTATTTTTCATATTATTTTCTTCTAGCGTATATATAAAGAAAAGAAATTGATCTCTCACCACATGCCGAGTCAATTGAAATATAAATAAACATAAAGTGCTTTCAACTGAATTCAAGTTCGCATTTTAGAGTCTTTGATAAATTGTGGCTGATGGAAAGATGCCGTTGAACACTAAGACAATAATTACAAGTATAATATCTCCCAAAAGTGGAGATCTCACAGAAGACCCCACCTTGACCAAAGTTTTTTTTGTTATTTAAAAGGTCAAAAACAAAAACATGGAAAAAACATTCAATTCCTTCCATTTCTCACTATTTTTTTACTTCAATAATACTTATTATTGACGAACTTTTTTCAAATTAAATGAGTATTCCTTCATCAACTAAAGGTACGCCTTCTCCACAATAATAAAACAATTCCCGACACAAATCCTTCCATCTGTCACAGTTTCATAAATACGTAATAACCATACTTAATATACATCAACTAAAACAATGACTATTTCGCGTAGAACACATGTGTTTATTTATAACTTTTTAAAACAAAATCGAACATCCATCAGCAAAATGTAGTTTTCCAAACATTTCATATATGAATAAGTATACTTATCTCTTGTACCCTTAATACATTCACGCCTAGACGCAATTAAAATCCATATCCAAGTTACTTTTATAAATACAGTGAAGAAAACCCAAATCATTCTTAAGTATAAGCATTTTGCAATAGATATAATTGATGGTAAAATCAACAAACAGTCCTCACCTAATCTACAGATATACGCAATCCTGCGAATTGATGGACTCAGTCGTAGACCTCAGTCGTCATCCTCTGGTGGTGCAGCAAAACTATTTCACATTGATGCACTCTTGAATCTGTGGTGCAGTGCTACGCGATAAAAGTAGAGATAAGTAACTATTTTGTGAATATATTAAGGTTATCGCTGTAAATCATAGGATTTATCACTCCTGACCTTTAGAGGAAGCTCGCTTATGAGTTTCATCGTTATTCGTCCAGTACCGATTAAAATAAACCATTGACCCAAAAACCTGTGTCATACTAAGGGATGAGTAATTACTGCCCAGTCACGAACAAACAGATTTATGATGAAAAATTTGAAGTCTGCCGATCATGATGTTGAGAGCAGCTTCCGCGTTAAACCCGCACACAACTCGGAAACAACGCGACCTACACGAAGAGGATCAGAGATTTCAGGTTGTGGACATGTAGGGGACGTGATGGAGAATGGAGGGGTTCAGATGGAGGGGTGCAGTGGGGCAGACCTGCGGGGACAGGTGAGACCCGAGTTATGTTTTCGAAGTATTATGTTAAAGAATGAGATCTTTTTAAACCAAACATTTTTGAAATTTAGTTCTTCTCATTACTCTATTACATGGGTGGTCAAATATGTGCAGTAACTCGAAATATACTTGTATGTAGTAGGAAATTGGGGGAATATTTTGGCTTAGCGTTATTAGAATGTGTACTCATGTACAATACCAGGTGTATAATTCTCTAACGGATAGTTCAGAGGTTTGCCGTTCAAAGTTAGGATCCAGCATGTACCAAATTCTACTTTTAAAACAATGGTTTACAATGTTCGGGATGTTCACCCAGACCCAAATAGTAACTATTACCCAGAAAACAAAGATATTTTTGTTTTGTCCCAAATTAAAGCACGTCTACCAGTTTTCCTCCAGAAAAACCGTCCTGATCACTCACGACCCGTTATCTCCACCCTCAACAGAGGCGATTGTCGCGTCGCGCAAATGCAAATTCTCTGCAAATTCATGCCGCGATTCGAACGTTTGACATCCCGCGCGCAGAATTCCCTCTCCGGGGCGTTGCGGGCGGAGCTCGGGCGCGCGCGGGAAGTCCATTGCTGGCATCTCGTTTGTAGCGGGCTTTGTCCTCGGCCAGAGACGCGCGCATTGTGGCGCGGCGTGATATTGTGGAAATGTCCGCCGCGCGGCGCTGCTCTGCGGGGGTGGGCGCGGGAGGAGCGGGGCCGCTTCAAATGGAGTTTGCGAGCGCGCGCGCGCGCCACTGCGTGTGAAGCGCCCGTGCGCGGTGGTGGGGGAAAGGGGGTGGGGCGCAGTGGGTGGTACGTAGCAGGGATGCGACATCGATGTCGATGTTTTTTTGTAGAAATATGGATGTTTTAAACATCGATGTATTAATGCCGATGTTTTGTAACATCGATGTATTAATGCCGATGTTTTTGACATCGATATATTAATGCCGATGTTTTTGAAATCGATATATTAATGCCGATGTTTCGAACATCGATGTATTAATGCCGATGTTTTTAACATCGATGTATTAATGCCGATGTTTTTAACATCGATGGATTAATCCCGATGTTTTTTAACATCGATGTTTTGTGATCGACGTTTTTCCTTTTCCGATACTTTGTATCTGAATGAAAAATTCCCATGATCACAATATTGTAAAAGTTGACGTATGAAATAATAACTGATGGTAACACAATTAGTTGGACCCAAAGGAACGCTATTTGTAGGATACTCTCTTCCTCGACCAATTTCTCTCACCCTAGATGCTCTCCATGCCTTTGTATTTCCTCTTTCGTTATATTCATTTCGCATATTCAGATATGATCAACAAATACTCTGCGGGCGTAGGGTCTGCCTCTTTTCTCGCGCCCTTATTCGGCGAATTCATAAACACGAACCCTGTCAAAATAAATCTTAATCCACACGAATTTAATATTAGAGGTTACTACACCAGTCAAAAGAACATCAATGTTGGAAAACATAGATGGTTATTAGTCGATATATTTTTAATATCAATGTTTTAATTTTGAACATCGATTTTTTAATTTTCAACATCGATATTTTAATTTTGAACAAAAATGTTTGCTAACATCGATGTTTTGTTATCAACGTCGCATCACTAGTACGTAGGATGCAGGAGCCACCGGCTTACAGCGTACGGGCTCCTTGGTAAATTTAGAGGAGTCCTTACTGAGACGTTATTAATAGCCTCAGAGTATTATAACATGCTGGCGCAGAATCTCACATGTGAATATCTGAAGCAGTTGAATGCTTCATTGGCTGCACGAACTCTGAAGCCCTGCTACAAGTTATATCAAAATATGTTCTTTAGATTGTTCCTGGCGCAACATCCCGTGAACGGGATCAGGCCTTCCGGCGACGACCCTGCCTTGCGGCCATGGGTTAAGAGGGTACGTGTGGTTACTACGTAGACATCCCACGCCGTATTCCGGTCGTCTCAACCTAAGAAGTGAATTTTCTCATCGTCACACAGCAACATATACTGGGACGTTGCCAGGAAAACGCACACTATAGTCTTGCCTCGACCGGAAATCGAACCCAGAGCTGCGTACTGGAAAGCGAGCACGCTGACCAAGGCTGCCACGAGGCGTTGTTCTTTACATTAAATATTAATTACTGGTGATCCCGGGCTCGTCAACTGCTAAGGTTATTAGGCCCGTAAGTAAAGTGCATGTTTTTGCTTTGGAGATAGCTGTGATTTTCTCCCGCTGTTTGGCAAGATCCGACGCCGACCTACCGTCGGCTAGCGGGATTTTCCCTAACCAGGTATCTCCCACCAGCGGGCACCCTCTCAGCAGGGACAAGCTCTAAGCTCCCGACCGGTATCCCGGTATGTGTGGTGGTGTACTGCATGTGAGTGTGTGTGTAAGGGGTAGCATAAGACAAGGAATTATAAGGAAATATAAAAATCGCGCGTGATCCGTGGCCCATTCGTTACGGGAAAAACTACCGATCAAAAAACCTGGCCTCTAGAATTGTCCTCAAGACAGCGACAGCACTCTACCCGTCTATCTGGCTAGTGCTGAAATACCTGCCATCGTCGGGACTCAAACCTCAGGACGTCCCGGTCAAAGACACTGCTGAGACATCAGGAAATGCCCAGAGCCACCTCTCTGGGTCTATAACTCTATTGATAACCCTTGAATTCCTATTATTTTACTGCAAAATTTAATAACACGAATTGATAAACTTTGAGAAACATCAATACCAAACAAAAAGTATATCAAATTAACTGCCCCTGATAATTAATTTCGCACCAAATGCAAACATACACATCACTTTTCTAAGAAAACCGTACGTCATCAAGGGTCTGAATGAAGACGAATGAAATAGAAAGATTTCGCAACATCCGAAGTCATTGGCGGCAATATCATTTGTGGAGCAATTGACCAAAATGTAATAAATCAAAACGAGCTTTGTGCAAGAAAGTGGTGATATAAATCTCTACTTTAGTAGGGCTATTCTGCATGATGAGGCTCGCGGATACGTTTTGACATTAGTAAAATATCAATCTTTTGGGTTAAAACCTTCTGCACTAATTTGCATTGTCAGTTGAAAATAGTAACATATTACAGTACAAATGATAGAAGCATTACTATAACATAATGCCTGCTAGATAAAACTGGTGTTAAATACAAAAATGATTTTCCCAAAAGTAGCACGCTCACTCTTCAAGAACAACAAATAAAATATTTCCGTAAAACACTACAATAAATTAAATATTTAAACAAAGCCAGTCTTCAATGCACAAATGTTGCAATTCCATAGAATAATATATACATGGTATACACATATGGTACAGCAGTTCTTTACATATCAAAAATATCAAGAGAGATGCTGTTCCAAAAGGCAACTCGTGAAAAGCAAATATTTAATGGTGATTTCTTCATGGGAGCCTTGCTGTCACATAACATCAACAATGTCGTAATCAGTGACGCACTGAATGTGAGATTCAATTGGTACGCACAGTATGAAAATAGGCAGACTAAAACATTCAAATACTTGCATTTTTCACTCAAAATCGAAACTTCCCCAAATATTTCGGTTTCTAACAAAACCATGGACGCGTATTCAGAAGAAGACGGCATGGTTTTCTTTGAATTTCTGCGCGCACTAGAAATCAGAATTATTGATATTTTGTATTTTTCCCATGTTTCGTGGTATCTGATCAAGGCAAAGACACCTCTCTGCAAGCTGTATAGTTTTTTTTCAAATTCTGGAGATTACTAATACTTATAACTATTACAATAATAATATTGTTGATATTTAGCTTTTACAATAGGTATGTAGAGAAAGTTATGTAGTGCTACAAAGACTGATGTTAAATATTGACGAAAGTATATGATACGGGGCCGCCAGCAGTGAAGCGTTCTTTTTCAAAACTTCCGTCTGTTCGCCGGTCTGTCGGTCCCACCGTCTGTCCTTGAGCTTGTGAATAACACTAAACAAACCATAATGTGTTTTCGCTAAAATGTATATTACCAATTCATTTTGATGGTGTGACACTCCCTCGAATTTGTTGTTATTTAAGGTCGCATCAACTACTAGGTCATTAGCAACCACAATTGGATGTAACGTTATTGTATGAGGATGAAACGATATGGTGAAGATAGGGGATGAAAGGACGAATACATACAATGCCCGAGGTGGAACTCGAACCCGCGACCCAACGGTCCGATATCACAACGGTACTACTACTTTAGCAATCTCTGCGACGGGGCCGAACCCTCGAATTTAAAACGGTTCTTTTGCTATTTGGGGGAACTTCACCTGGAGTCCTTAGGACATTTTCTATCCCACATACAGAAAAAAAACTATGATTTAAATAGCTGAAATATCCAAAATTAGAAAATTTTAAGGTTTTAAAAATATTCTACGAATATAATTAGGATAAAAATCTGCTCTTCAAAATTAGGTCATAAAAATGCAATAAATAGAAAGTCAGTTAAAGTAATATATTTCTTTTACACAGAAAATAAATTCAATTATAAAGTGTTCTATTACTTTGATTTGTGAAAAACACGCGAGCGTATTCCATTTTGTGGGTAATTTGTAAGAATTATTGTTGTTTTATCATTATGCCAAGATCGCTTAATGATAGAAACTTAGTACAAAATCATCTTTTACGATTTTATTCTTTTCCAGATACATTTTTACAAAACACTTGTTACGTAATATCATTTATTCTTCCCAAATGGTTCTCATTTTGCAATGAAGAGTTTCAACCACTCACACCGGGAGAGGTGGCTCAGAGCATCAACTGATGTCACTCCAGTGCCTCTGAGCCGGAGGTTTTTGAGTTCGAGTCCCGACGGTGGCAGGATTTTCAATACTAGCGAGTTGTACCGCTTTCTGGAAGAGAATTATAGCAGCCGGCTGCTTTGATTGGTAGTTTTCCCTGGTTTCGTCGATCAATTCCAGACGAATGGCGGTGCAGGGCCAAGGATCGTGGGCAACAAAAGCAAATAATTCCTTGTCCTATCTTCACCATTTACACAAACTTACATTTACATGCACTACACTAGTACAAATGCCGGAAAACCGATCGGAAGCTTAGAGCTTGTCGAGGTTGGGCTGATGGCCCGCTGGTGGGAGATACCCGGTTAAGAAAACTCTCGCTAGCCAACGGTAGGTCGGTGTCGGTTCTCCCCATCGTGCGGAACAACATCACGCCCCTCCGATCAAAAACATGCCCTACACTTAAGGGACTAATGGCCTTGGCAGTTGACGCGCTTGAAATCACTAGTAATCAATCAATTCAACCACTCACTAATGATTGTCAAATGAGTTTTAATTTGTGCTCCTTTTGGTCTATTTTGGGCCAGTGTGGGGTGCGTGCCGGGGGCGGAGAGGGGGAAGAGGAGCCTCGGCGCAGGGGTGGCCAATTTGCCATCGTGCTGCGCGTTGCGAAGGCTGAGACCCATTCATCGCGTTCATAAAGGCATTGTGACGGCGTTTAAACGGCGGCTGCACATTCCACAAACGCCCCTTTCGTCGCCTTTCTTTCGCTTTCATGCCACGAAGCTATAACGTCGTTTGGCATTACGCTCTGATGCAGGCCGCGATATGGCAATCAGAACGCCGGCGTCGCTTTGGACACGACGCGTCACGTTCATTCAAGCTAGTTTGTGCAGTGCAGTCGTTCGCGATCTTCTTTGTCCTCTCAAACAAAATGTGCAATTTGCGAGAACAAAAATATAGGTAATATTTGGTTTGCTTGGAACTACTCCTAGTCGGGGATGTGCACGTTTCTATGGAAAGAGCTGCCAGCGTTTCATTTTTTTGTTTTTGCTCCAATGATCACAACAAATAAAGCAATGGACAGACAAGGGAGACCGGAGCATTAGTAGCAAATGTTGCAAAACTACAAAATAGAAATATCCTATGCATATTTAAAAAGTATTCATGAAATTCTTTTCGTAGGTCATTAAAATGATCAGTAAGAGGTAATTCGAATTTTTACATGTATTATCGTTTCTAATTCAGCCGTACCTATTAATACGTCTCGAAGAGAATTCAACATTAATAAAAGAGTAACATATTTTCGAGGAATATACCTAATACAATAGCTGTACATGTACTTTGGTACTTCAGTGCTACAGTAGTAGATTATTGTGTCGTGAATTAATGGTGTAATGGAATTATAGTTTTGGATAGAAATTGCTTTTGAAGTGGCTATATACTATTGCAGGTTAAGTTCCGTATTTCAATTTGAGGTACGCACGTAATTCCAGCACTGCGTGGAAAGTAGATATTTCCATAAGGTCGATGTAAACCTTCATGATTCAAAATGTTAGTCTGGGTGTAGCATCTCTCGATCTACCCTATTACTGATATATTTTCGAATAATGAATTTCTTGAGACGACACTCGTCTCTCACTTCCATTCGCGGGTCTGCTACTTAGACGTCATGAGATTTCTCCTTCTGCTACGTGATGCCATGGAGGTGTGGGTCCCCATCGCGGGGCCTTGAGCTGGTTGGCTACCTGCTCCCGCAATGAGGAAGACAGCGTCTTTCCCTCCACTCGCATTGCAATGCTATTGTATCCAAACAATACTGCACTTTGATGGGCCAGGACAAACATTTTAGAATTTGGCTGATTATGGTAGAAGGAAACGGCAGCCGCGCATTTAACCCGCGACACACGTTACGTTGCAACATGTGTTGACACTGTGCATAATTCGAAAACGATACGACCTAGAGCCTTTAAAAGCCGGCATTCATATTTGTAGGATATAAAGTCATGATTATCAAGCAGTTTTCTGAAAAATTAGACATTTTATTACATTTTCGGAAGTTTCCCCTATTTCACATCATGAGTTATCATTAATCTTCGAAGTGGTGTTTTCGTTTGAAGTTATTGACATTTTAAAAATAATGATATGTTATATAATTATAATTATTCTAATAACTCGGGACGTTCATACAGATTCACCTAATTTTTACATTTAATTTGCGCATACGATTGAAGATCAACATTAAAATTCCATACTAACGTTTTAATTTTCATTTCTTAAAAACTAGCTAGATTTGAAATTTATAGTAAATTTAATAGAAGAAGAACATTTGAACACAATCTGTTTGATTACTTCTTGGCACTTAGTACACTGATACAGAGTGTCAATATCGTGACACTTTACATTTCGAGCAGATTGACCGGCTCAAGTGGGTCAGGGTGTCAACTGATGTCACTGCAGTGCCTCAGACCGAGAGGCCATAGGGTTTGAGTCTTGACGGTGAATTTTTTAAACTAACCAGATAGTTATGTTGTAACTAGTTAGCTAAATGATCGGCAGTTTTCCATAGTTTCTCCCATCAACACCAGGCGAAGGCCAGAGCAGTAACATAACAAACAGGCCATGGACCGTGCGCGATCTTTCCTTCCTCTTTCTTGTTCCATCCTCACCCCTTACTTACACAATTGCATGCAAAGGTCGCTATCCCGTTGGTTGGGCGATATCCCGATACCTGGTTGGGAAAACCCGCTAACCGACGCAGGTCGGTGCCGGATCTCGCCATCTAAAGCGGAAAAATTATCACCATCTCTTGTGATAAAATATACAATTCACTTACAATTGATTGATTGATTGTTAGTGATTATGGGCGCGTCTTCTGCTAAGATAGTTAGTCCCGTAAGTGTAGCGATTGTTTTACCCCCGGAGGCGGTGATCTTCCCCCGCTAGATGGTGAGATCCGACGCTGATCTACCGTCGACTAGCGGGATTTTCCCCACCCAAGTATCTGCCTCCAGCGGGGCATCGCCCCAACCGTGACAAGCTCGAAGCTCCAGTGACAAGCTCGGACTTCCAGCATGTGTGGTCGTGTAGAGTGTTAGTGAAAGTGTGTGTGCAAGGGGTGAGGTTGGACAAGGAAGAGGAAGGAAAGATCGCGTGCGGTCCTTAGCCCGTTTGGTAGAGTACTGCTCCGGCACTCGCCTGGTGTTGATCCGAGACAAAGCGGAAAACTACCGGTCAGAGTAGCCAGCTGCTAGAATTCTACTCCAGATACCGACTAAATTGGACGTAGCTGACTAGCTGGTGTCGAAAATGTCGCTACCGCCGGGACTCGAGACTAGGACCTCCCGGTCAGAGGCACAGCAGTTACATCAGTTGAGACATCAGACTGAGGAATCGGTCATTCCGTTCGGCAGAGGTTATCGTCGTGCCCAACCGGGAGAGATGGCTTAGTGTCAATGCAGTCCCTCTGACCGGGAGGCCCTAGGTTCGAGTCCCGACAACGGCAGGATTTTCGATACAAGTATTTCAGCTACGTCGAATTCAATTGCTTTCTGGAGGAGAATCCTAGCGGCCGGCTGCTCTGATCGGTAGTTTTCCGTGGTTTCTCCGATCAACACCAGGCGAAGGCCAGAGCAGTACCCTAACAAACGGGACACGGACCGCGCGCGATCTTTCCTTTCTCTTCCTTGTCCTATCCTCACCCACTACACACACTTATACTAACATGCACTACACCACCACACAAGCCGGGAGACCAGTCGTGAGCTTAGAGCTTGTCTCGGCTGGGGTGGTGCCCCACTGGTGGGAGATATCTGGTTGAGGGGGAAAACCTCGGTAGTCGACGGTAGGTCGGCGCCGGATCTCGCCATCCAGCAGGGAAAAAATCACCGCAACCCCTGAGGAAAATGCACTTTACTTACAGGACTAATGACTTCTTTAGTTGACGGGCCCGGAATCACGAAACAATCAATCGTCGTGCCCGAAGGCCGCGTGCGGCGCGATCCCGCCGGTGGCGCCCCCTGGCGCAAAGCAGACACGCGGATTGCGGGCCGCGCTTAGAAACGCGCTTCCGGTAATGGCGGGCTTGCAGTGACATCAGTTAATGATATTTTCACTATTTTCAAGTATTTCTGTATATAGTCAGACTTCTCAAGAAGAGGAAATTGCTCCTCGAAACATCGAGAGAACTAAAATTCCAAATTTAGAATCGATAGCCTTTTATTAACTTTTTGATCATCAAAATATATAAGACTGTCTTAAAGAACTGGACAAAGGAGTATAATGAAAATACAAAGACAGTCAGAAGATATTGGAACACTAGTTAATGACCTGAGACTCCTCTCTCGGTCTACACTTACGGGACTGATGACGTCTAATATCAGTTGATGTCCCCGGAGATACAAAATAATCAAAATAATCGGCCATTCCGTTCGGCTGAAGTTCTCGTCGTGCCCGAAGGCCGCGTGCGGCGCGATCCCGCCGGTGGCGCCCCCTGGCGCAAAGCAGACACGCGGATTGCGGGGCGCGCTTAGAAACGCGCTTCCGGTAATGGTGGGCTTCGCCGGCGCCCGCGGCGATGGCGGCGCCGGCGGCGGCGGCGCTGGAATTGCGCCACAAAGCCGCCGACTCGGCGCGATATCGACTCTGATCTCGAGTATCGTTACGGACGCGCGCCCTGCCGGCCCGTCGGTCTCTCGGCTTCGACGCGGTCGGAAGACCCGCGCGCAGTTTCTGAACCGACTCCCATCTCTCGTTGCAATCTCTTCGCCATGAACGCTTCGCAACGTCCTGGGAAGCGCGCTCTCCGTTGTACTGGAACTCGGCGACTACGTGTCATTTGTTTCGCGCTTGGGAAGTCTGCATGGGAGCTTTGGGACTCTTCGCTCTCTGTGAGTGTCACCACGTACTTCTCATTTCATTTATTTTCGTACGAAAATTGTTGCTAAATCTCTTTTCTGTGTCTCCTGAGCATTAATATGCTTCGTGTTTATGCACATCCCTATCTCGTACCACCTTCACCACCGCTAGGTTCCATCTGGATTCTCTTCAAAAACGCATCTATGTGTTTTGACTCCAACACCGAGTATCAACTCGTCATAGGGCCATCTACAATTGTTTTCTCGATTGTCCCCTTTGTTTGGACTCCGCCATCTGAATACGCTTCAAAAACATTCTCTCACTAGATATGTACGTTGTCTGGAATGCATTGCTGTTGCGCAGAAGCCATCTTCTCAATGACTTCTACGAATTTTTTCACTTCACATCACACTTTTCCGGACACTCATATCAGTTCACTTCATGAATCATCGTTGATCTACACAGGCTATGATTGGTCAGTGACAACAACTATTGCCGTTATTTTGTAGAAAGCGTCTTTACCTGAGAGATGCTTGAATTAAAGTCCTGACAGTGACGGAATTTCGATACTTGCTGTGCAGCTATGATTCAGGCGCTGCCTGGAAGGGAATTCTTGCGGCTGGCTGCTTTAATCGGAATTTTAGGTGATCTGCTCTGATCTGCAGATTAATCTGCTCAACACCAACGAACAAATATGTGACAGACAGCGTGCGAGCTTTCCTTCCTCAACTTTGTTTCACCGTATATACATACAAATATATATATATATATATATATACATATATATATACATACATATATATACATACATACATATATACATACATACATATATATACATAGACATTTTCTCACCTTAAGTACATACAAATTTAGATGATCCACGATATCTCACATGTCGGGAGCTTGAAGCTTCTTGCACCTAGGGCAGTTCCCGAAGAAAGAGATACCTGGAGGAGACAACATACATACGATATGTAGGTCGGCCCGGGTTCTCACGTCCGAGAGAGGAAGCAACACCACCAACTCCCTCCATAACATGCACTAGGCTCCCGGGACTAATAAGCAAAGTAATTGACGTGCCCGGGAACACTAACTAACGCATTTTCGCCCTTCCCACCACGTTCGTTTGAACCCATCTCAGGGCGCTCGGTGGATCCTCGTTGATCCACCGCAGGTCTCCTGTAGGGCCGCGCCGCGACCCTTGTTCTCCCAGCCCCGCCGTCCTCGTCGCCCTCGCCGCCCCCGGCCGCCGCCCGCCCGCCCTCACGCCCGCGGCGCCGCGCCACGTGCGCGGCCGAACGCAGCGAGCCGTCGGCGCCGCCGTTAATATTCAGGGCGGAGCGCCGACCCATCGCCGACAGCCCCGGGCGGGATCGACCCGCGGGCTGTCAATTGGGGGACACGGCCCCTGTCCCCCACGGCCCCCACGCCGACGCTGCGGACGTGTGCGTCCTGGCGCTTCGGGCAGAGCGGCCGAGAGGTCGTCGCGCGCTCGCCGTTACGGCAGGATTTGG
Organism: Acheta domesticus; assembly: GCA_031308135.1. Taxonomy (NCBI): domain Eukaryota; kingdom Metazoa; phylum Arthropoda; class Insecta; order Orthoptera; family Gryllidae; genus Acheta; species Acheta domesticus. The sequence goes on along the minus strand of JAHLJT010004567.1, from coordinate 35,400,610 downwards.
CGACCGTGTTCGGGAGGGGGAGTTCAGGCCTGAAAGTGAGTTTTGTGGAAAAGTGGAAGTACAGTAATCCCTCGACATCCGCGAATTCGCTATTCGCGAGTTCCGGACATTCGCGATTAAAGAAATGCTACCGGTTTTAACATTCGCGAATGCGTCTTTTGGTCGTACTGTATTTTTTTGAAAGCGAGCACATTTCGTTTCCTTTATCAGCGTTATCTCGAAAACTAACTCGGCAATCACCCAAGCTCGAATGCAAACGTTATGCAAAAATGTTAAAGTTGGAATGTAAATAACAGAATTATAAAATTCCGTTGGGTCAAATTGGAGGTAAGGGTTTTTGCCACACGAACAGAAAAGCCATTTCGGATCTGTGCAACTCTCATTAAAATGTCCTCACTGAAATGGAGCTTCAGGAAATCATCATCGAAGAAAACCTCCTCGAATATACTGATAAAGTAACAGAAGCTAAACTACGTCCTCAAGCAATTTCAATGTCAAAACTATTAATGGCGTTCTAAAACTTCAACAAGCTCTGGTAGAAAGGGCATTCGAAAGTGATCCGAACATGGAAATAACTTCGAAATTAAAAGAGAAGTAGAAGCAGCAACCCTTCCACATTTAGATATTAGAACGAGGAGGGAGATAAAACAAAAAATACCAAATCTTATATCCAATCAATTTCAACTTTGAAAACTTTCAAATATTGTTTTATCCCGTATCTTTGGGATATTAATTGTGAATTATGTTGATAGTAGCGCTTCCTCAGTTATACTGCAATTGCTTGAGAAATATTTGTTTCTTTCTTTAATCAACTACTTTTCGATATCCAGGAACCTAACTCAATTTTCTTCATTAAAAGATACACTGAACATTCGCGAATTTGACATTCGCTATGCTTTCTGGGAACCTAAATCACACGAATGTTGAGGGATTACTGTAAAATATCATGACGTCATTGAAAATCAGAGAATAATTCACACCTATTTCACTTGGTACTTTCCAAAAGTATATTTGTAGATTGTATATTTTGATGTGAAACTTAGAAAAAATGATTCCGTGTTCATAAAAACATTAATGTATTCCTGTTTCGTGTGCGTCCAATGTAAGGGCTAAGGTGACCCTCTGCTGGCCGAGAAGAACACGAGAGCTTGAGGTCAGATTGGTCTGTCTTTTTTCCTAGAATGATATTTCAGTTTTATCTTTAATTATGTTACGGGAAAGTTACAAGAACAAATTATCTGAGAAATGTCCCCAAAAAACTATCATTCCCCGTTCGCAAAAAAATGAAAATCCTTCATAATAGACTCATTCTTAGATCGGATTAGGATTTTCGAAACAGCGGTCAAGATCTTCACTCGAATGTAATAATTAAAGTGTACAGTAATTAGTGTTTACTTGCATTGAATAGGGATTTTGTATTGACAGATTGATTAGTGGGCTTTTATATAAGTATAGTACAATTTTGATACTTTTTATAAATATATTTTCATATTAGCAACTATTAACGTATCCTAACCTTAGTATTGGTTCCTATGGACTATCGGCTTTATCGTGTTAATGTATCTCTTGGAGCCGATAAAATGGACGGATAAGTACGTTATTTGATTTTTACTGAGGTAAAGTAATCTTTAAAGTAATGTTGATGCTCGTTGTTCATGTTGCTTCTTTGAATAGAATATTTTGGATGTCGTTCCTCAACAAAAACGTATCAATAAAAAACATAAAAATAAAAATACATGTTAAATTAAAAATTCCAAAGTGGATCTTCCTCTACTTTTATTTCAGAATCCAGGGAGTAAATATTTAAATTTACGGTTTTATTCCTACAATACGAAATAGTAAAGACTAACTCTATACAACAAGAACAAGTTTCTCTGTGTATCCAATCTCGGAAAATAGATCATTCTAATCATTAAATCCCCTACATAAGAAATATTTGGATGTTTCACTTCCTGGAACCAATGGAACCGCTCGCTTTTGCGGTAAGATGCTATCGCTCAAAAGCTTCGGAATTCTGCCGCTATCTACCAATCTACAGACCTAATTCAATGACATACGGCACAAATTTTAAACGTTCGACCATTTTGGCAACGGACGTTGGAGAAGAAAGTTCAAAGAAGGCAAAATTAGTGTTGCACGCGATCGTTCCAGACACGTGAAACTGAAGCTCGGAAAAAAGAAACTTCTTTAATACGCAAATTTCAAAATTATCTCAACATAAATTAACCAGGAAGAGTGGATAACTTCAATGCATTTAAGAAGAATGAATGTTTAATTCATTTTACGTTATTGATTAGACAACGTGCATATATGTTGACTGTGATGCATTGCACTGAACGTAAACTGTGTAATGTAAGAAACTAACACAAGATTAATTTTTCTTATCTTTTTATTAGTTGTTTACTATTCCTTTTTTCACTTCATTTGACCGAAGGATTAGTGAATTCATTTCGACGACTACTGAACGTAAGAAAACGCTCATTGGACGAGAGAAGGCATAGATATGCATGGATTCACGTAGGAGCTATGTGAATCGGTCTAGGAGTCGACCGTTCGTCATACATCTGAAGAACAGATATCGCAGGATGGTAGTGTGACTCTTTAAACTGCCAGCAATTACTTTATTTGTTTCATCTGGTAGTTAAAAGTGTAGGAATACTGAAAATTGAAACGCAAGGTTATAAGACTATTTTGTTAATTTTTTAACAAGCTCAGTTACGCAAAGTCAAGATCGTATGGCCAGCGAGCTTGTTAGGGAGCCAAGGACATTATCTGGAGCCTGGTGTTATAACTTATAAAAATAAATGTAGTTTTGTCAAAAAATTGTGAACAGGGAAGTAACGAATCGTGAAGAGATTTTATAATTATTTACGTTCATTCACAAAATTTCTGAATGATAACTGAGGTAGTTAATCTTTTACTGAGAAATACTGTTAGGAAAGACAATTTCTAATTAAAGATAGTATTCAATCAAACTACTGTTCAACTAAAGCAAGTTACTATTTTATATAAGCAAATTAGGTTTTATTTTACTTAGATTCATGACCTTTCTAATTGGGTTCAAATTCATGATCTGAAAGATTTTTTGTAATCGTTTTGGTGTGTTAATTTTTTGAGCTTGTTATGTTGTTTGTTGTGCATGGTGTTTTCCTTTTCAGTCATTTTGTTGTGCTCACTGAACTATTTCGTTCCAAATTTGTCAGTTGCAAGCCAGTGAATGTAAATTTACATCCTTTTTATGATAAAAAATACTTTCTCTATTTAAGATTGAAACTATGCAATTCCAAACACCCAGTTCGGTTTTAGACCTAATCATTGTACTACCCATCAACTGCTGCGACTTGTCGAACATATTGTAAACGGTTTTAACGACAAAAAACACACAGTAGCTCTCTTTCTAGACATCTCCCAGGCATTTGACAGAATTTGGCATCAAGGACTAATGTACAAACTACGAGAAATTGGTACACCTGATTATCTGCAGAAACTAATTCAAAGCTTTCTTACAGACAGATATTTTCAAGTGAAAGTAAATGATACTATTTCATCTCTTCACCCAATTCTCGCAGGTGTCCCACAAGGTTCGGTTCTTTCACCAACATTGTTCTCAATTTTTACAGCAGACTATCCAACTCCACAGGAAGCAAGTATAGCTCTTTATGCAGATGATACCGCTATTTTCACTTCACATACTGATATCAATTTAGCCTATGATTACATACAATCCTACCTTCATAGCTATACCAATTGGACCAAAAAATGGAGAATTAAAATTAACCCGTTAAAATCACAATCTAAAATATTCACACTCAGACGTCCTCCCTTCCCTGCACCCTTACGAATAAACAACACCGATATTCCCTGGCTTTCTCATTCTTCGCCAGTCAAATACTTAGGTGTCTTACTAGACAAACGGTTAACTTGGAAACCGCATATTATTTCAACCGCCCAAAAAACACGTGCAAAAATGTTTAAATTATACCCTTTTATCAACAAAAATTCCACCCTTAGCATAGAAACTGGGCTGCTCATCTCCAAAACGATTATAAGACCTACAATGACATATGCTTGTCCAATATGGCGCAACATAGCACCTACCAACCACCTATCCATTTTACAGAAAATCCAGAATAAATATTTAAGACAAACCTTGAATGCACCATGGTTTATTTCTAATTCCCAAATCCATCGAGAACTTCAAGTACCTCTCCTCTCGGAATTCATTTCGCAAACCTCTCAAAAATATTATTCTCTCCTCCACGCATGTCCTAACGCTCCAATATTCAATCTCGGCCAAAACTCACATTATCCTTCACGCATTAGATCCAGATTCCCCAAAGATCTCTTTCGCCCACCCTGAATCATAAAATCATTTGCCCCCATTCCCATAAACACCCTCCCTCCACTACCACATAATAAATGCAAAACTTCCGTTAGTCAAGTATTTCAAATAAGAAATTTTAAAATAGTGAAGGGTTGAATCGAGACCCGCATTTGCCTCAGGATGGCCCCATAAACTCATGTATGTAGCATTGTACCAGTCAAAATCCCCGAAAGACGAAAGTCGAACGGGAAGAAAATAAATGAAAAAAAAAGATTGAAACTGTTCTTGATTATTTTCTTTGATTTCCGATTCGAAAAGACGAATTCCAGACACTCGTTGTAATTTAAGTATATGTTTAACTGTGGTTATTTAGTGATCTCCAATGAAAACCCACGCATCGAACATATTTTGTTTTTTCGTACTTGTGTCATTGGGATCAGGAACCTGTTAGTATACTGCAAATCAGAGAGGTGTCACTAAACCAACCATAAAAACCACAGAGCGGTAAGCTAGGCATTGAATAAGAACACAATATTCAACTCTAAACAGATATACGCACTAGCAAAGCAATGCTGACAGTAAACATTATTTTTCAGTTCTGAGTAGTAGGATAGCACTTATTTAATTGATTAAATTTATAAATTTGTAGTTGGTAAATTATTAAATTGCTTAAATTTCCAGATGCCTTGAAAGAGGAACAGAAGTCACCTCTTAACGGGATAGCATTGTTTTCGTTTTAAACTCCGCGGCCACGATTCTCTCAAGTTTTTGACGGTGCTGATACAGCAAAGTCAATTTCACAGTTCTGCAATGATTTTATTGAACGAAAATTAAACCCATATAGTAGCCTTCTTTTGGTGTCCTGAATACAAATCTGAAAAACATCAGTCAAAGGTTCCTACAATGAAATCAGATACTTCTAATTTAATACAAATTTCTTCATTTTGACCTTCCTCTTACATATATTAAACACTTTAGAGTCAATTGGAAAACATCAATTCAAAAGTTTTGAAGTTTATAGTAGATTATAAATAAAGTCAGCTACCATTAGATACTATGTATCTATTACTACTACTATCAATACTATTGTAAACCTTGAAGTATTACAATCTTATAAAGCAAGTAAATAATCGGGAAGCGAATACATATGGAATTTTACTGGCAATTCCCGTTATTTTGTAAAACCAAGGCATGAAAAGTATGCTTGCGTGCTATCATGGTAATAAGGCACTCAGCAAACACTGTAAGTCACTGCCGAGAACTTATACGTGTTCTCGTCAGGACAATATTGCAGAGGCCGTTCAGAACGTCTGCACTACACGGCGACGATGTAAAAAGGAGGATGTGGTCCAGTGCTCGCCTATCCTATATGAGAGCGTTTCTTCCCGCCACCTAGAAGAGTGGGGCGATAATTGTAGAAATATACGTGTTTGTTAATGTAAACACATTTGTGACGACGCAGTCAATAGACGATTTCCCGCCCAGTTGGGCGCTCCTTTTATGAGCTATTAATGTCCCGCCCAGTTTGGGCGCTCCGTAGTGTTTGCAAGGATTTTGCGGCCAGAATATGAATTTCACGTGTCTCAACCCACTTGAAATAAATAAATGATTTTTTGATTTTCCTGCTGGCTGCACCAGACCAAGTAGTTTGACACTGCCTCGCCAGACTGAAGAGTACTCTAGAGTCCCTAGATACAGAGAGAAGCGCATTCCATTGTTCCACCGATCCCGCCATTTTATGTCCAGTTGCCGGGAGAAATTGTGATATATTCTGGGTGTTGAGAACCATGAATATTAATATTCTTGTAAATTATAACCAATTGTTATAATTTCCTTCAGCTTGTGAATACTGCCTGGTGGGGGTATCGGCTAAGAGGATATTAAATGGTGGTGGTTGCGCTACTCTCTGTATCTAGGGACTCTAATAACTACAGGGGTAGTTGGCGCCCCCAGGCTTGCCCAAGCGTCAAGTGAGGCTGAGCTCTGCCCCCTCCTTGCCTCTCCTCTTCCTCTTGGGGGAGAAGGGGCAAGACACGCCGGCCGCCTGCACGGCCCGGGGAAAATTTAGCGAGTGGGCTAGACAGAAGCATCCTTGGGCATTCCGAGGAAAGGACGGCCAGCTGGCTTTTTGGTGCGGTGCGCCGCGGTGCGCTGCGGTGCGCTGCGGTGCGCTGCGGTGCGCTGCGGTGCGCTGCGGTGCGCTGCGGTGCGCTGCGGTGCGCTGCGGTGCGCTGCGGTGCGCTGCGGTGCGCTGCGGTGCGCTGCGGTGCGCTGCGGTGCGCTGCGGTGCGCTGCGGTGCGCTGCGGTGCGCTGCGGTGCGCTGCGGTGCGCTGCGGTGCGCTGCGGTGCGCTGCGGTGCGCTGCGGTGCGCTGCGGTGCGCTGCGGTGCGCTGCGGTGCGCTGCGGTGCGCTGCGGTGCGCTGCGGTGCGCTGCGGTGCGCTGCGCTGCGGCGGGGCATGGCGTGGTATGACGTGGCGTGGCGGGGCGGGGCGGGGCGTATCGCGAGGAGGGGCTTGAACTCAGCCAAGGTGAACAATCACCATCATTTGCCCTTCACAAAGGACTAAAATAGCGACGTGAGACAACGTTCCTATTCTATTGTGTTTCCCTTTCTTGTCAAATGTTTTCAAAACTGTTAGAAGTTCACACTTTTATGAACAGTTAACACGTTGTGATTGTTGCTGAATTTTTATATTATAAATTGAATAATAAATGTGTCCAATCAAAGTGCAACAAAGGTTAAATTCCAGAGTAATAATGTGTAAAAATGTCAGAGATATGGTCATTCACATGCAAACTGTGGCTATCATCCCAGGTGCGTTAAATGCGTGGGAAACCATCATTATTCCGAATGCAAAAAGTCTGAAGACGCCGCACCACAGTGTGCTGTCATGATTTTCACGCAGCTAATTATAGAGGTTGTAGCTATTATAAAAAATATATTCAGTCATTTATTAAAACTTCCCCAAAACCAAATGACAGTAAAGCAAACCACCAATGCACTTCTCCACCCACAATTTCTCCACACCCGCCACCACAACCCAATAAACATTTCCCACCCCTCCCTGCACGGCAGCCAAGTTCAAACAGCCAAACAATATCTACTGCCCATCCTACTAACTGGTAAAATATCATACCAACAATAGTGTCACAAGTTGTATCTGCAATCGTCCCACAAATCCAAAGTATGGTAGAGACAATAGTTTCATCAGTAATAAATAATGTCAACTATTCAAGAGGTAAATAAGATAGTAAACTGGAACACCAACGGTCTAAAAAGACTGGAAAATTGTTTCCGATATTTCCTGAAACAACACCGTATTAATATTGCCTGTGTAACGGAAACCCATTTAATTCCAGGAGAAAGATTCAATATTCCGGGTTTCATCACGTATCGTAATGACAGAAAAACGTCACATATAGCGGCAGGCGGTGTAGCTATATTTATATCGAAGAACGTTAAACACGCACAAATTCCAACACCCACGTCAAGAAACCTGGAATCTGTCGGTGTGCGAATTGAAATCAATGGCAAAACATTAACTATTATAGCAGGATATAAACCCCCTAACAAAACCTTTCCGGAAAACTCATACAGAAGTATTTTCAGTGATAACAATCCGACACTATTACTAGAGGACTTCAATAGTAAAAATATAGCGTGGGGATGTAACTCGACATCGTGGCAAGGACAGAAGCTATCAGATTTTGCAGCTTCATATGGCATCAACATACTAGTTCCAAATGAACCAACAAGATATGCGTCCAATCCAAACATCATCCCAGATGTCTTAGATATTGTACTCACCAAAAATGTTAATTTTCCTATTCATCAAGACGTTTTACCGGAACTCGACTCTGACCACTGCCCGATACTAACATGGCTATTGGCACAAATCAATAGAATCCAGTTCAACACGGCAGTAAAAGGAATCGTAAATTGGAAAAAGTATACTAATCTATTGCTATCCTATTACTCATATCCAAAAAGTATCAGAACTATGCGCGACATCGACAATGAAGTTGATAAATTTTCCAAAGCAACTATTAATACCATCAAACAGTCTACACGACCTCGTCGTTCGCCAAATGCTAAACCGCTCCCAGTTAACATTCGAAATTTAATTAAATCAAAAAACAATATGAGACGCTACTGGCAAATTACTCGAAGACCTGACGTCAGAGCGAAAGTAAATAAGTTAACAAGGCTGGTAAAAAACAAACTTGATAAACTACGTTTTTCAAGTTTCAATAAGTATATAGGCGAAATTCACCCAAATTCGAGTCACCTCTGGGCATCGGTCAAGCGCCTAACCAAAGAAAAATCAAACATCCCACCCCTGAAAATATGAACGAATCGAGTATACTCAGACAAGGATAAGTCATCACTAATGGCGGAACACCTAGAAGCTACCTTCAAACCGCATCCCGTGACCAATGCATCATTCAACTTCGAAGTCGAAAATTTCGTCAACTCTACGTTTCCAACCGCCGCTCCACCCATCAAATTCATTACTCCATCTGAGACAGCCTTTGAAACCAAGCGTCTGAAAATTAAGAAAGCACCTGAAATCGACGGCATAAAAACCGTGTGCATGAAAAAGCTGAACAGGCGATCCATTGCAGCCTTGACGGCTATATTCAACGCAGCTTTAAGGCTTCACTATTTTCCCGAAGCGTGGAAAAAAGCTGTAATAATTCCCTTCTGTAAATCTGGAAAAGACCCGAGATGCGTTGAAAGCTGCAGACCTATTAGTCTATTGCCAAACATTTCAAAATCTTTGGAAGACTAATACTGTCTAGACTTATTAAATTCCTCAACTCCACCAACGCTATTCAGTCGTTTCAATTCAGGTTCAGGAACAATCACTCAATAACGCACCGACTACTAACGACTTGATTTGTACCGATAGCCATATTAGTATCGGGCAGTGGTCAGACTTATTAAATTCCTCAACTCCACCAACGCTATTCAGTCGTTTCAATTCGGGTTCAGGAACAATCACTCAATAACGCACCGACTACTACGACTGACTGAAGAAATAGCACAAAGCTATCACCTAAAGAAACATACAGCATCAGTTTTTCTGGATATAAGTCAAGCATACGACAGAGTCTGGCACTCGGGCCTAATTTATAAAATTTAGGAGTCCCGGAGTATTTACAAAAGGTTATCGAAAGTTTCCTCACGAACAGATCGTTTATTGTAAAAATTAACTCTTCAACCTCTTACCCGCACACCATTGATGCAGGAGTGCCACAAGGATCGGCACTCTCTCCCATTCTATTCAACATTTTTAGCTACGATATCTCCACTGACGGTGACTCCAAGATAGCGCTGTACTCAGATGACGTCGCCTTCTTCGCAACGCAACAACGACATTGCCGTAGCCAAGGACTATATTCAAAACATACTAAACGAGTACGTCAACAGGACTCAAAAATGGAGAATCAAAATAACCCCGTTAAAATGTCAAGCAAAAATCTTCACCTTACGCCGCCCCAAATATCCTGCTGAATTAAAGCTTCACAATATTTATATTCCTTGGACCTCCTCAACCGATAAAATATTTAGGAGTGTTGCCTGACAAAAGATTAACTTGGAAACACCATATAAATGAAATAGCCAACAAAGAATCGGCAAAAATATCAAAACTCTTCCCTCAATGCACATTCAATGAAAGTCGAATGCCGATTGCTACTATTTAAATCCATAATTCTACCAACTATGACTTATGCTTGCTCAGTTTAGGGATGTGCTGCGACTAGCAATCTCCAAAAATTATCAGCCATTCAAAATATATTTCTCAGAAGAACTTTAAATGACCCCTGGTTCATTTCTAACATCCAGATTCGCAGAGAATTAAAAGTGCCCTCATTAAGCGACCACATAAAACAAATAGTCCAAACTTTTTACCAAAACCTTCACACTTCCCCATGCTCCTTAATCTTCAGCCTAGGTTGCAATGCTTCATTCCCCACGTATTAAATCCAGGTATCCCAAAGACCGATTCAAACCACCGTAAGCCTCCATTACTGTCAATTGATCAAATTGAAACAATCTTCGACCTAGCTTCATTTAATTTAACCACTATGATTACATTCTTCCGAGTTATATAAACCACTGCTTATGGATGGCCATTCCCAAAAAGGTAATAACTATGTACTGCATAATTTAACCTCCTCGCAAGACAAGTATGTCGAACGAGAATAAATGAATTTATAAAACAACACATAATTGTCATTAATAATTATAATCAGTTCGTATATCGGCATTTTCCTCCAATCAGCGGCCAAGGGCAGGTATCCCAGAATTTCAGAAAAAGTGTACAAAATACACTTCTTCCCATAGCACGTCGCAATTTTTAACTATTTTGAGATTAAATAAATAAATATTTTCACTTTCGCGTAATGACACTTTCGCTGCTGCTGCTGCTGCTAAAATCTGCTTGATTCCGAGGCCATAGCGGCGGAAGTGGACTGAGATTGTGCGTCATGCAGCACCGGTTCGCCGGTAGGAAGCCTCTCGCGCTCTCGCTCTCTCGCGCTCTCGCTCTCTCGCGCTCTCTCGATCGCTCTCACTGTCTTGCTCGCTCTCTCTCGCTTGCTCTCTCGTTCGCTCTCTCTCTCTCATTTTCTCTCTGGTTAACAGCTGGTGGACGGCTGGTTGGCAGTCGAAAAGCCCCTAATGCCTTCTTGTGATCCTGGTCAATTGTACCTAGGGTAGTTTGCCATTGCTTTCCCTAGGGGTGCTAATTTTGACGTTTGATTTGAATATCAGATAGCGCAGGCCTAGTACAATATCCACAATCTTATCCAGTAGTTCAAATCGAAACTCTGATTGGTGCAAAATTGCCAGAGGATATAATTTTGCCAGGATCGGCCGAGTACCCTTTCATGGGATCTGTTTTCCATGCCGACAACTCAAATGGTACTTAATGAATACGCTGTATAATCTTGTTAATGATAGTTTTAAAGATAATACCTAAGATGTCCCAGTAGCATAGCTAAACCAACGCAGGTATGGAATTGATGTGTCAATGAGACATTTACAAATTCTGTCCCCAACAACATATCTAGTAGAATCATTTATTGTTTTATAGACATTTCATTACTATCTAGTTTTTATATTTTTTCGTTATCAATGGCTTAGCAACTACTGCTTCCGAAACGTGAAACTGGATTGCGAATGCACTTGTAAGCAAATGTAGAGTCGATTCTTCTGATCATTAACATATTCTTAATTGATATGTACAAGAATGAAAACAAATTGGAGAAATCGGGGCAAATGTTTTATGTTAAACATCTCTCAGATGCAAAAAATACGTCGTTAATAAAGCCAAAATACGTCAGAGAATTGTCCATATATGGAGAAATAAATACAGTTTATCATATCTAGTGGAATTTTTGATCTGAAAAGCGAAATGTTGAAAAGTGATAATTGTAGTCATTCAATCAGTTTGGAGACGAGAGGTTTGAAATGATTGAAATGCAAGAATGAAGAAACGAAATATTAATGTTTCACTTTCCAATATTAATTTTTATTTTACGAAAGCATTGGAAATAATATAAGAAAGTATGTCTTACATTACTGTAGCTGTATTTTTCTTTAATGTACTGCATTGTTTATAAAAGGGGTGTGGATGATGTGTGTAGAATGTATATATTTCTTGTGAAAAATAATAACATTTTTTGGTCTATATCAAGCGTTAAACTGAATGTCTATAACTACTTCCTTATGGAACTCCGACCAGGAACTAAACTAAATAAAGGAACAATAAATACAACCTAGGTCTACGTTTATTTTGACATTCATTTCACAAATGTAACGACACACTATTCACATCATATATACATCTGATTCTTAATGATATTCACCTTCCCAATCAACGGACATATTGGATCGCTTTGCTAATTGTTATATTTATGTTATTAAATATTATTTTAAAATCGATAAATAATTCTATGTTCAATATATTTCATGTCCATGGGGCTAAATTAGTCCTCGTTTGTTATTACCAGGTACAAGGAACGAATCCATTCCTAAATAAACACTTGTTTCTTCCAGGGCTCCTTCAGTCTCTGCTTGGAGGAAAATTCGAGTGACCGACTGATCTGATCGTTCGTTTTCCCTGGTTTCACCGATGAATACCAGGTGAATGCCAGGACACTGCCTTAACAAACGGTCAATGACCGCGCGAATTTCTCTTTTCCCTTCCTTGCCTCATTCTCTCCCCTTACACACGCGCGCGCGCTCCACACCACTACGTTTGGAGGAGATATCTGGAGAGGAAAATCCCAGCTAGCCGACCTGCAGGTCTGCGTTGGATCAAACCATGCGTCAGGGAAGGAACACCGCCACCCCCAGGGATAAAACATTCACTACATTTAAGAGACCAATGTCCATATCAGTTGGCGTGACCGGAAACTTCAATCATTCCACCCGGTCCTCGTTTCAGCGAGGTGCGGAAGGCGTGCGTGGAGCCAGACCCGGGGAGGCGTTTCGTCGGTCGCGGGGCTCTCATCTCGGCCGCAGCGCATTAGGGCCGACGAGGCGACGGTGGCGCCCCAGCGAAAGAGGAAGGAAGCGGCCGACGACGCTACGACGTCTCACTGGCGCCGGCGCGGCGCGGCGGCGGGGGCGGCGGCGGGGTCGGCGGCGGCGGCGAGCGCGTTCGACAGCGCAGTAAAGCAGCCCGCGTTTACGCCCTCGTAAAACGCGTCTTAGCTGCCGCGCGCCGCCGCCACCGCTGCTGCCGAGTCACGAGCACCCTCCAGGGCTGCACAAGGACTTCCTAACGCTCTCGCGCACGTTGCAGTATCAGCACGTTCATCGCCATTGTTCCATTAGCATTATAAGTTTTATGCGCAAACATATACGTTGTAACCAGTCTTCCTTGTGCTTGACAGTTCGGCTTTGGTAGAGACGGTATTAGCGCGCTTTACTGCCTTTGCCACATGCGCGCTGCATGCGTTTTCGCGGATAATCCAAATCATATATATGATTGCTATATACAAAATTTCAGTCCCATAATTTTCATATTTTTCACTCCGATATCAGTGTATCTCGCATTTATTGATTGGTTGCTAGTGATCTGCTAAGGTCAGTAGTCCCGTAAGGGTTGTATTGGTTTTTTTGCTCGGAAAGTAGCGCTGATCTTGCCCCGTTGGATGGCGAGATCCGGCACCGAACTACCATCGGTTAACGGGGTTTTCCCTAACCAGGTATCTCCAACCAGCGGGACGCCACCCCAGCCGGGACAAGCTCTAAGCTCCCGTCCGGTCTCCCGGCAATTTCCTGCTTTAATTATATCTCAGTTCTCCCAATCAGATTTCTCGAAGTTTGCTAACCCTTATCTCCATAGCGTGTCCGTATGGGCATGCTTTATGAATCTGTAGATAGTTCAAACTTTCACCATCCTTTTTTACTTTCCCGTATACGTACGTATATATGGAGTGATATACGTAGTATAGGGAAAGTCACGTAATGCTGCGCGAAAAAATGGCCAATTTTCGGCGGAAAAAAATTAATTGCCGGGCCGTGAAAACGAAAAAGTGGATAAAACCAGTTGCTAAATTAAGAAAAAAAATCCCCTAGCACGTGATGTAGCCAGAAACCCAGTTTTATAGGTCCTTGTTATCGAAAAACCAATTTAAAGGAAAATGTCCGTCTGTCTGTCAGTCTGTGAACACTGCTAGCGCCTAAACCATACTTACGATTTCTTCCAAAATGGATATTTCCCGGTCGATCTGATTCTAGTCGAAGCTTTGAGATGTTGAAAAAGATTTTTCAAAATTTGGTGCTACTTTACATGAAGCCCGCCTGTGACATTTTCAAACTTTTCTCAAAAACTGCTCCAAATTTTTTCTTTAAATTTCTCGTATGAATAGAGTAAAATACACTTATTAACATGCCATAGGTCCGATTTTCACGGATAACTCTGAATTTTCGAAAATTGTGAATGTTTGAATTTTTTCGGCGTCTTTCTCCAACTAAAAAATTGAAGATAGAGATTTTTCCTTCAAATAAAATTTGTTCTGCATATTGATTTCTTTCATAAAGGTCATGAAAATGTTTTTCAAAATTTTAGTAGTCTTCGTGCAATATTGCGTGCAATATGTGCAATTTCAAAAATTTACAAAAACCAGATTTTCTCAAAAATGGCTCGAATTTGTTCTTTAAACATTTTTGATAGGGATAGTGATAAATGTACTCTATCAGATGACAGAAAAGCTATATTGCTCTATAGGTTGGTGTTTTCAAAAATTACAAAAATGTCAATTTTTTCACATGTTTCTCACGTCGATAATATTTACATTAGCGGCGATTGTTTCACATTATTATATTTAGGAGTTCATGTGCTTTAAATAATGTCAAGTAAAGTTTCTCGGAAACATAATCGTTTTCTGCGAAAAGTAGCTCAAAATTTTGCATTTTCAGAAACGTTCAAACGCCATTTTCTCATATATGGCTGCAAATTTTTTTTCAAACTTTTTTAACGGATAGTGCTAATTACTCTCTTTAGTATATCGTAAAGTTTATTTTGAGTTATTTTTTTGTTTTTTCAAAAATTCCATAATTTTAATTTTTTGAAAGTTCTCTCGCATCTTTAATATGCACATTACCAGCAATTAGTAAACATTATTATATTTGTGAGTGTAAGTGCTTTAAATAACTTCAAATAAACTTTTTCGAAAACTCAAAACCTTTCTGTGAAAATGAGCTTCAAATTTCGCATTTTTAGTAGTGCTAAAACGCCATTTTCTCTTAAACGGCACAATTTTGTAAAAGAAAATTGCCATTTATGACTAGGTTTTAGTTTTCTTTAATATTCTAAAATTAATGTTTCCGTTCTACCAATAGGAAACCGAAAAATTAAGAAAATGACAAAAAAATAGTGCATTATGAAACGATGATGTAATGATGGGTATTAATACACGAGTGTGAAATTACGATACGAGCGAGGTACGAGCGAGTATCGTAAACTTCACACGAGTGTATTAATACCCATTACATCGAGTTTCATACGGTACTTTTTCTACGACTTATGGTAAATTTTATAAGTTAAACTTCTCCACTGAATCATTTCGTGGCAGTCGACATGCAAGATTCAGCCAAGGCCACCTAGCGGACACTTCTCTTCCCTACACCTGCAGTTGGCTTTGTTTTACCAGAGCGCCTGCGATGAACTACAAAAGTTGCGGCAATAATATTCCGACGTCACCATTTTCGCATTTTCTCTCATTTATGGAAACGTCAACACCACCAGAAAGAAATACCATTCACTAAATATTTTAAACTAAAGAATTGGACGGCTTTTTTAAGGACAACCACACGGCAGCAGCAAATAACACAAAATGACTTGCGTTCAGACCTTAACGTCACTCACATGTTCTCTGTAATAACTACCACTGCGCTAGTCAAATAGGATCAAAGTGAAATTACGATCCAATTTATTTGAAATATTATTTCACGTAAAAATTACTACTAATAAAAGAAGTTAAAATTGAGAAGCATAATATAATATTAAATGCAACTTTCATATACACACTCGAACGAAACATTTACTGCAACTATTCTCAATGATTAATGAAGTGCTAATACTTGGTGTGTAAGCGTCTCTGTGATTGGTCAAGAATCTGTATCATAATGAAAACTGTATCGAAATGGCTATCATTATGCAACTGGTTGCAGCCATTCAATGACAGCATTATACAACGGGAGTAGAAAAATGTACTTTTGGCGGTGATAGATGACAGCTGGCAAGAATGAGTTGGTGGGAATTCCGAATAGCTAGCGAAGAGCCAAGGAAATAGAAAACTAATACGGGAAAGTCTGTGCCATTCTGTAGCACCACTAGTTTTTTCATAACATCCTATAAGATATCACCATGCGTATTTCAAAATGTTCAGAAAAAAATTGTAATTATATAATTGTTTAATGAACATTTTTTAAAAAATAACTCAGGAAGATACGTGTTAATTGAGACAATCTGGCGGAGAAAATATGCCACGCTGTAGACCCGCACTGGATATATTTAAAGGAAGCTAGGGACGAAAATACAGGTGCAGAACGTGTACATAGGTCAATCCCTATGTAACCGCAGTAGTATTTCATAATGAAACAATGAAGTAATGACGGTATCTATTAATACACAATTGTGATATTATGATACGAGCGAGTATCGTAAACTTCACACGACGAGTGAGTTAATACCCGTTACATCGAGTTTCTTACGATACTTTTTCTACGATCTACGGTCACTTTTATAAGTCGAACTTTTACATTGAATCATTTTGTGGCAGTTGACATGCAGGATTCTGCCAAGACCACCCAGCACAGCTACCTACCCTACCCCACCTTGCCGCAGGTGGCTTTGATCTACCACTGCGCTAGTCAAATAGGAGCAAAGTGAAATTACGATCCAATTTATTTTAAATAATATTACACGTACAAAATTGCTCATAATAAAAGAAAATAAAGCTGACAAGCATAATATAATATTAAATGCAATTTTAATGTACTCAATCGAACGAAACATTTACTACAACGTTTCTGAAATATTGTTTGACAGTACTTAGTTTTTGTATTTTTTCGTGGTTTCAGCCGAGATCTTGTCGTAATTCATATTATAGACGTATGAAGGAGGTAATCAGACCACAATGAATAAGAAAAAATAGTACATTTAACACATTATTCACTCACACACACACATATAATCTCACTAATTGCGAGGAAGTTTCCCCATCTTGAGTTGTACAAGCATCATTATTTTCTAAAACATATCTAAAACATTAACAAATTTTAAATTAATACAATGTACTTTTAAAATTATTCATTTCAGTAAAAATAATACTTACACAGGTAACATAGTCAAATATGCACAGATTGAGGTTAGTTGACCACGTTATCTGTCCGCCTAAAAAAAATTCTGTGCTTTGTGCGGCTTGTCATGGTGTTCCGAGTGGCGGTGCGACTGAGTAGAAAGGGGTGGCAGCGCTCTGCGTCGTGCCACTTTATGTGTATTAGTGTCCCACAGATGCACATAATGTCTCAGATTAAATGTAAGGGCATGCAGAGGGTTCGAAGATAATCACGTTTTGCAAGTGAACATTGGTTGAAAATCTCATATAATATATTTATGTATTTACGAAGATGTAAACTTCAATAAATAAATATACAAACGCCATGGAGATGACCACTGTTAAATTATATAAAAAAATTCTACCTAATTGACTCATTGGATTACATTTGTATTTTATTTTATTTGTATGATAAATTCTGACCACGTACAGAATACTGGTCAGGGTAATCTAAAGTTTTATAATTTTAACAAATTATATAACACCATGTGGATAGAAATATATTTATTTTTTCATCTTCTTCTTCTTTCTTTAAATGTCGCATGTGCTCTTGATGGTGGGTATGTCGTCTTGCACTGGTGTTTGCCAGGTACACCCAATATCCTTGCATATGAACATGTGTGCACCAAATTCTAACGCATGAAGTGTTGGAGACCAATGAGAGTCAAATACCACGCGTGAAACGTTTTTGTATGATATTTCCAATCACATTTCATTAGCAAAAAGTTATTCTTTTCAACCCGTCTACCTGCCCTAGAGGTTTTTACTCACTGATTCTGAGACAACCTTTCTATGATTTTGGTCCTTTCAGGTCATGCCGTCCCACAACGCAACGTATCTGTTTAAACCTTTAGATATTTTTAAACCGTGCAATCCAAATTGCTTATAGTGGAAAGAGAACATTGTTGAGGAACAGATCTTAGAAATATCACGTAATTGGAACACGATTTTTCTTCTCACCAATGGGAAAAATATTTACATTAAAGATAATCCGTAATTATAGATTATAATGTATATATAAATAATGTAATATTTCTCTGATTTTAATATAATAAGAGAAATATTACAATATTTGAATCTAGGCAGAGAAGTCCACTAAATCTGCCATTCTGATAAAAAATAAACAAAACATAATATACAAGAAATAAAGAATAGGAAATTGCTAAGAAGTAAAAATTTAATTTAAAAAGAATACCGGAAGTAACACAGCAATGCCCGGGTATTTTTTCTCACAATCACCTACTAACGAGTTAATTTAATTTGCATTTTAAAAAACGGAAGTGGCTTTATTAAAACTTCCCCACGCCCCATTCCACGATGCCACTATGCCTCCATTCGCTCCAAATTGCTCTACCGCCCACGCCGCCCCGCACATTCCCCCGATGGACCCTCTCTTTCTGCTTTGCCCAGTCACCCTCTCCGTTCCGATTACCAATACCAGACACACCGGGAGAGGTGGCTCAGGGCATCAACTAATGTCACTGCAGTGCCTCTAACAAGGTCGTTCTTGGATCGAGTCCCGGCGGTGGCAGGAGTTTCAATAGTAACCAGTCAGGTAGGTCGAAGTCCGTCGCTATTTGAGGGAGAATTCTAGTGGCTAGCTGTTCCGATGGGTAGTTTTCCGTGGTTTCTCCATTCAATACCAGGCGAATGCCAGGGCAGTACCCTAAGAAACGGATGACGGACCGTGCGCGATTTTCCCTTCCTCTTTCTTGACCTATCCCCACCACTTACTAACACACACACACACACTAACATGTACTACACTACCCCAAATGCCGGGAGACCGGTCCGCCAACTTAGAACTTGCCCCGGCTGTGGCTGTGCTCCGCTGGTGGGAGATACTTGGATAGGAAAACCCCTTCTTCCGACGGTAGGTTGGCTTCGGATCTCGCCATCCAGCGGAAGAAGACCACCGCCACCTCTCGAGGAAAAAATACACTCCACTTACGAGACTGATGATGTTGGCAGTAGACGCGCCAGGAGTCACTAATCACTCAATATTTAGACACGCCTCACTACGTCATGCTCCACCCGCCTCGCCCAGCCTTCACCGCCTTGCACCAGTCGGCCTTCACCATGCCTCCGCCGTCCTCCCGCCCTGTCGACACTCTGATGGCGGCTGAGCCGCAGTGCGTCATGTCGCAATACATTGCCAAAAATTCCTATTGCCTTCTTCTCCAGTGAAAATTATAACAAAACGTAAAGAAGCCCTTACTGCTCTCGGTAGGTCGTAGGGACAGAAAGACACCCGGTTGAGAGTCTGACCTGCCCCTAAGCAACTCACCGGCTGAAGTGCTCAGGGTGTTACTGCAGAGCCTTTGATCGGGAGTTTCTTACGGTTCGAGTTCAGACAGTGGTAGGGTGTTTAGACGCTAGCTAGATAGCTTGGTCAAATTCCGCCGCTGTCTGGAGGAGAATTCTAGCAGCCAGCAGCGCTGGTCGGTATTTTTCCATGGTAGAACTGAGACGACCTGCATTTCATTAGAGAATCATCAACACTTTTTCAATACTGTTTAGGAGGTATTATTAGTAACAGCTACATTTTACATTTATGGCATGCAGGGGAGCATTATGTTGGCATGACCTTTTCAGAAGTTTGAAGAAATGATGTATCAAACGTCATACATATAACATAGGGATATACTCATACATAATTAGTGGGTAACAGACTGGTATAGATTTGTTTAAACTCATTTATTAAAGTAAAATACATAAAATAAACTAATTAACTTTATTTCAAAATGAATTAACAATATTTTTTGAAAGCCTTACATGAACGTGTTGCTTTACAAATAATGACAGCTCCGTAGATAGTTTTGCATGTTTCACAACCGTTACAGTTACTTCGGCAACTCCGAAATCTAAACAAAGGAAATAATAAAAACACAATGTATTCCAGTAAGAATCCCGTTAATTCCATATTTCTAGAGTTTCGTTAATTCTCTACGTTCTCTTACATATGAAATACTCCTTATATTGACAATCAGCTAATGTTATGTATCGATTGAACCATTTATACTAAATATATCCTAAAAAAATAGTAGTATTAGAAATTCTCACCAACTGTAACTTATGCTAAGGTGGTTGGGAGGTCCTGCTTAACGTACATTTAAAAAAGCTTTCGATTCTCTAATCTAGCACTCGCCAACCCAATACCCAGGGAACACCAATAGGGGATGTCAACGTCGGACCGCAGAATAAATTGAAATATAACTCAAGGAAAAATGCTTGTAATTTCATGATTAAAGTTACATGTATTTAGCAATATAAGCTAATACAATTATTTTCTGAAAATTTTTGCAATAATATTTGAAAACATAAGATATGGCCAAGGCATAAATACTTTCATCAGTTTCCGTACACGCATTCTTTTCCGCGACGACATTGTCCTATTTTTGAAGTACTAATTCAACACTCACTATCTTGATTTGATCTTGATTGATTTCATAGCTTTTATCAACATCAACCTACACTAAATAAGATTGCCAAGTATTAATGGAGAGGCCTGGCTGTAAGAAGAAGCGGAATTTCCATGAAGCGATTACGTATGGTATCCGTTTCGATGTTCAGTTCCCATTTTCATCGGTCTGTCAGTCCGTCCATCCGGCCGACCGACCGTTAACACTACTAGCGCCTAAAACATGCACAGGATTTTTTCCCATCTTGAAGACCAGATTGAAGAAATCCCTGTCCATCTGACTCGAGTCGAAGCTTTGAGATTTTGAAAAACATTAATTAAAATTTGGGGATACTTGACATGAAGCCCTCCGGGCATTTTCAAAATCAGCTCCAGTAATCGATACAGTACACTAGATTTTGAACTCTAGTGGTCGAATGACACACGAAAGCTGCCCTGAGTGCGAATGGAAAACGCTATTAGATAAATATCAGGTAACTGTCGAAGCAGAATAATAGTAAACAGGTCACGGACGACGCGCAATTTTTCCTTCGCATTTCTTGCCCTATCCTCGCTCTTTAACTACAAACACTTTAACACATTTACACATCCATGCACAACACTACCACCCGTATCGGGAGCTTAGAGTTTGTCCTGACTGTGGTGGTGCCCCGTAGGTGGGCGATACCTGGTTGGAGGACATCCCATAAGCACGTGAAACCGGCGTCGGATATTAACAACCAGCGGGAGGAAGTCATCGCCATCTCCCATGATAAAACTAATGGTGTTAAAACACCACGTACTTTCTTGCATATTGCAATGGCTATATAATACTATTTATACCACAATGTGCAAGTACCCAGGACAAGCCACATCATAGGATGTAATGAATTTTCTTACAGCTTTAGATTAATCACCATTTGTATTCACTATCCCCCTTTGCATTCATTTAGCAATTTAATTACATGATTTAACTTTACATGTTTCTTATTTTCTTTCTGAGTGATGATGACAGCACCTAAGTAAGTAATTTCAGTAACGCAAGACTGGCAATTTGCGATTATTTATCTCATTTCCAGTGGTCCTCCAAGGTAAGTTGGCAATCCAGAGAATTGGGGTGTAAATGGTCATGCCCTAATTAATTCACGGTCCACTAATTACAAACACAAGCCTACGCCTAACAACGACCTTAAGTGTTACAGAAAAAAGCGAGACTCCGAACAAAGTGGGGTTTGTCTGATTGCTGTCCTTTAAGTCTGTTGTACACATTCTGAATCATTCTACTCCCATTGCATTTCCATCTCTGCAGATTCTATTTCATTGGAGTGTTGAGCGTTAGATTCATCGCTCCATCAAATACCCCTATCGTCTACTGCAGACGGAAGATCCCAACATTAGTCTAACTGATAAGAGATGTCATTAGCTCGTTTCTGGATGTCTTCTCATAGCGTGTTTTCATCGATATCGTTAATGTATGTGTATCGTTTGGCATTATCATGGTACGTATTTCGACCGGATTGAGATGCGGGTTTACACCTGTCTAGAACCAACCTGCATTACAACAAATGACATTCTTTGCTATTGGACTTAAAAAAGTCTTCCGAACATGTTCTGGAGGCATTTGAAGATGGTCAGCAGTTCTTATTTTTGCAAAATTGTGCCCATGCCTCAATTTCAGGAAAGTAGGAAACAATTACTCTGCTTCCTGTTGGACTCCTGATGTAATTTTTTAATTCACCACCATTGTTACCTTCGTAAACGAAGTATTAAGCCTCTGTCAGAAAGTTGAACGAAAGACTCGCTCATCACAGTTCCGGTTTAAGGCAGTAACAATTCAGTCACAGAGGCAGTGGAGTCGTTATCAGTGTACCGTCACAAGCCTTCGAAGAGAACTAATGCAAACGAATGCAAAAGTAGGGGGAAGGTTGCGAAGGCCTGCGAGTGCTAAAACGGAACAATACTCTCATGTTTTCTCTAAGTAATGCTGTGGATCGGGATTCTTGCATTGGAGAAATTATTTCGACGACTCGGAGCATAAAGACTAAAATAACCAAACTCTCTACGCTCCCTAAGGCGTCCGATAAAAAAGGTAACTTTCAAGGAAAACAATTTCTCATTTATCACATAATTATATTTTTTTACATATTTTCACCAACTTTCTACAGATTTGCGAAGGAAAGGTTGATTTATTGTATTAAGTCTTTAATAATGTTTGTCTTGTTAGTTACTACTTAAGCTCACAGTTGATAAGAAGGAACTCATAATAAAACACGATTTGTCATTTCAGGAAAACCAAGTCAGTATTCTCCACATGTCAAGAAATTCTTCAATAACATTGAAATTTAGGTTTGAATTTGATTTCCAGAGGTTGGTATTCCATGAAAAACCTCGAGTGGATTTGGTGACGTGTAAAGGGCTGGAATGTCGTCCTCGACCTAAAGGGCAATTTTCTTTGAAAATTGAGAGCTGTTTTATAACAATAGTGATAAACGCTACTAAAAAGCGAAATTTGAAGCTCTTTTCACAGACAATTTTGAATTTCGAAAAACTTCATTTTAACTCATTTGAAGCACACTGACCCATAAATACAACAGCTGGTAACGTGCATATTAAAGATGTGAGAGATTTTTCAAAAAAAATTGCATTTGTGTAATTTTTGAAAAAACAAAAAAATACCCCAAATTGAACTTTACTTAAAGAGTGTAATTAGCACTATCCGTTCCAAACGTTTGAAGAAAAAATTTGGAGCTATTTTTGGGAAAACGCCGTTTGAGATTTTCTGAAAATGCGGAATTTTGAGCTAGTTTTTACAGAAAATGGTTGACTTCTCGAGAAACTTTGTATGACATTATTTAAAGCACATGTACACTTATATATAATGTGAACAAATCACCGCTAATGTAAATATTAACAACTTGAGATACAAGTAACAAAAACAATAATTTTTGTAATTTTTGAAAAAGAAAAGAATGAAGCAGTATGGCGTTTGTGTCATCTCATAGAGTAGATTTATCACTATACCCACCAAAAATTTAAAAAAAAATTGGAGCCGTTTTTGACAAAATATTGTTTTCGTAATTTTTTAAAATTGCACGTGTTTCAAGCAATATTGCGCGAAAACTACAGCGTTACGGAATTCTAGAGCATGTAGAAGGGTCGAATCTAATAATTGTTCCTATGAACAAGTGGTGGGAAAATTTCATATAACGTGTGAATGTGCCCCTTGATTACTAGGCAACCCAACATGCACTGGCGTTTGAGGTTCTCTATGTGCGAAACACCTGGTCTCGATGAGTTCTATAACATCGTGATGTAGGTTTTTGTGCCACATTCACAGTAAGAAATGATCAACTTCGATCCTTCTACTTTCCCTTGAAGTTTATTTGGAAACATCTGTATTCATTCCTTTTCTTGGCCAATAGATCGTGAACAGTAAATACCCGGGCAAAGTAGGTTACCCTAGCCAGACTGAAATAAATTATTTCTCTGCTGTGTAATTCATCTCTTATTTGCTACAACATGTTAGGATAAACCGCCAAGTTAAAATAAGAACAATAAAATATAATTGCAGATTTCATCCTCTGGATCTCTTAAACAGGTTCGAACATTAAATTCAAGATGCATGATCATATCCGAAAGTTATATTTTTCTCATGATGTTATATTAATAGTGTTACTATCTATATTTGTTTGTTACAGAAAAAGTATCCATAAAGGATTGTGAATGTCCAGTTCCTTCACATTACATGTCATTACAACCCTTTGTCAAAGAATTATCTATTGTTGGGAGGTAACAAATAGCAAATAAAAAAATTTAAAATAAAATTTTGGAGAATTCTCTCTATTCGTTCTAGTTATTTCCTTCTATAATTTCTAAAGTCATAATTGTACAATTACATGTTCATATTTTCCTTTTCATTTGATCAAAAACTCCTCTTTCAATTTCTCTTATACCCCACTGTACAGGAAACCTTTTGCCAAATACAGTTTGAGTTTATTTCCTCGCAACCTTTGCATTACCTGCTCTCAAAATCAACCCGCTGATGAGTGTAACATTTATCGATCGATTGATTAGTGACTCCGGGCGCGTCAACTACTGTCATTAGATCCATAAGTGTGGTGCACTTTTTTCTCGTGAGGTCGCTGGGATCTTCCCTAGGTGGATTGTGAGATCTACCGTCGGCTAGCGGTGTTTTCCTCAACCAAACAGTGGGGGCAACGCCCCAGCCGGGATTTAGTTCTACGTTCCCGACCGGTCTCCCGACGTGTGTGTTAGTGTACAACATAGAAGTGTGTGTGTGTGTATGTAAGTGGTGAGGATGAGGACAAGGAAGAGGATCGCGCGAGGTCCATGGCCCGTTTCTTAAGGAACTGCTCCAGCATTCGTCTGGTGTTGATCGAAGGAATCACGGAAAACTTGCGATCGGAGCAGCTGCTCGCTAGAATTCTCCGCCAGGCAAGCCATTTGTCCTTTAACGAAAGCTAAACACCCAACTCATATCTCTCAATTGTCGTTCAAAATGTTACTTACCTTATCCACTTGCCTCTTTCCATGTACCTCCCTTGTTTCCCCGATTTTGCGAATATGTGTTCCCAGCTAAATCCTTTATTTTTGACAAATATATTTTGATAAAAATGAAGTAACTTAATTAAATATTTTTTAAACATAATGTATTTGTCACGGAATGGTTGTGTGGTAAACAAAATTAATTATAGTTTTGAAGTGTCAGATAGATGAATAATTTATTATACGGCCTAGTCATACCGTTTCCTCTCCACCGACTCGCCGTGCGTCACGAAACATTGTGAAATAGCGTGTTCCTTATCAGATCCTCTTTGTCGAAGAGCTTCCAAAGACAACGTTAATTTATTAAATAAAAGATAATTGTATAATGACACTAATTACGACAAATCAAACTTGCACTAGTAAAAAGGATACACACATTTGTTTCAATAATAAATATAATTTTAACTTTAGAATGAAGGGCATCATTTCTCTAACGACTATTGAACTAAGTAATCTCTAGCTATTAATTAATTGTTTTTGTCACGGTAGAGAAGCATATGTCACTTAAACTTGTGATGTGAGTTAGTGTGTTTTTATGTGGGCAAATTGAGAAACGTGCCGTAACCAACTTCTGCTTTAAAAGCTGTAAAACCAAGACTGCAACGCACGAAGAGAAGCAAATATGAATAGAAGTGATTTTTTGAATGAAGACCCGGAGATTACATAATTTTCTCGTTTCAGAAATGACGTTCCGTAGATAAAGTTCGTACGTTCCGTAGATAATGTTCTCATGTCGAAAGACTGACAACTAGCCGAAGCAACATTTTCCGGTTACCCAGAATCTGTTCTTCCTAAATTCGTTCCCTGTGTGGACTGTGACAGATGCAATCTGTGTATAAGATATCAAAAAAAAACCTTTCAAGAATTCCATCCCCGAGATTACGAGTCTGGTGAGTGATGTCTTCTGTACAATTTCACACCAATAGAGACTAGCATTTCAGTGCGTCCATTTGTTTGTACCAAAAATGTGTCAGGTCTCAAAAACCTCTCTCCATATCGGCAAGATGTAGATCTTTGCCTTTCCCCGAACTCAAATGTACTCTCGAGAAGGAGTAATTTCAGAATGTGGCATCAACCCAAACGCTAACGCATTCTCAGGTGCGAAAACCAAAACTGGGAAGAGAATTTTTGCAGGCGAGTCCAGAAGAATATCGCAGTTCCTTACGGTAGAGCTGTATTATCATCGAGTTGGTTCGCAGTGGCGGCCGTCATAGCGACGTATAGGCACCGCTCAGTAACGTAGCCAGCCAATTCGGTGTCAAGCCAGCGAGAGCTTCTCGCAGGGAACGATGCCTCATATGAGAGCAACCTGCGACCCAGAATGCAGAGCGCTATTGCAGCTATTTATTAATCAGATGCACCTCAATAGGTTGCAAATCAACCACCCGGAAACAAATGTGACAGCGGTTCTGAACAGCATTTCAGCCAACAAATTATCAAGACGTTTCAGACGTTTTTATGTAAGGTCTCTTCAGTGTGCGGTGAAGAATAAAATATGAGTAGAAAATTCTTGTTTTCTTAATTACTGTTTTCGGCCTAATTAAGTGTTTTC
Organism: Acheta domesticus; assembly: GCA_031308135.1. Lineage (NCBI taxonomy): Eukaryota > Metazoa > Arthropoda > Insecta > Orthoptera > Gryllidae > Acheta > Acheta domesticus. The sequence goes on along the minus strand of JAHLJT010004567.1, from coordinate 35,373,902 downwards.
CTCGTACCGACCTTGAAACCTATTGACCCGACTCTATACAATCACGCAAAAGACAAATGACAACCGATCGATGTATGATGATCGTGCGATGATAATACTCGTACATATGATCGATGAACGAACCCTATCCTGCGCTTCTATTTAGAATGAAAGTATTTCGGTGATGCAAGTATTTCATGTTTTGCTTTCATAGATGTAAATCCAATGAAACTAGTAGTAAAAGCTGTGCACATAAACCAAAATCACGGAAGATGTACTAGCAAATGTGCAGTGGTGCATAACACCTTTCAATGGATTGAAAATGACTGAATGTAATGGAGAACGTTTGCGACCGAGAAAGTTAACAGTTGATCAACACAACATCAAGTTAATTGTTAGAATATACGTACATACAGAAAGCTTCAGCTACAATTTTTTTGTGGATTTTGTCACATGGAAGTGTAGAATTATGTATTTACAAATTAAATAAGAGAGGAAAAGATAAAATATATTGTATCATATGTACTACAGGCAAAGACTCGCATATATTTAACAACAGATATAAAACTAGAAATAGAGAAGTTGTATTTGTAGCTTCGATGTTTCAGACAGAATAGTGCTCACTTGATGGACTTGGCAGTTGAAACAATTTGTGGCCGACCGTTAATGATGAAAGCGGAGAGAGTGCTGGTGGTGTTTGTGCTCGTGCTTTCGAGTGCGCTATCCGCCCCAGTGCAGAGCCTCCTTCCCCAGAGTGCAGTGCGCGTGCGAGGACGGCGCCGTCGCGCCGTGGCTGCAGCGCTCCGTGCTGGAGGGCGGGCGCTGGGGGCGGGGCCCCAAGGAGGAGCTGCGGCTCAGCTGGGGGGCGGGGCCGGGGGCGGGGGAGGCGGCGCGCACCCTCTCGCGCCTCTTGCACCCCGCCGCCGCCGCCCCGCTCCTCCTCGCCCGCGCCCCGCCGCGCCCGCTCGCCCTCCGCCCCACGCACCGCCGCCGCCGCCACGTCCTCGCCGCCGCCGGCTGGCGCCACGTGCACGCCTTCGCGGACAGCTACGCGTCTACGCCCCGGCCAAACGCGACGCCATTCTTTGCTGTTCTAGACTTATCTCACGAAGACCACGACGCTTCCTTGGATGGAACAAAACCGAGAAATAAGAACACCAAACTAAATTTATTAGCTCAATCTGATTTAAGTAGAAAATCAGTTCTCTTGTGCAGCTGCAACGCACAAAAGCTTCCTCAACGGGCAGACGCATGGTTATCAAACAACAATCATCAGAGAGTGACTCGTGCAAGATCAATGAAACGACGCTCATGACCCGCCAACGTCACAGAGAAGGAATACACTCACTTCACATTCGCGTACCCGATCTTCCACTACTCGTGGGACGGCAACGGCACAGAGGTGATGGACGGTCCCTACGCGCAAATGGCGCGCCTCTTCCCGAAGGTGGCGCGGCCGGTAGCGTGCGGTTCGCGCGGCGGGCGCCGCTGGTGACCGGGGTGTCGGGCGACGTGGGCTGGTACGCCATGTTCCACGCCGTGATTGTCTCGGCGGGCGGAGGTGTCGTTCAACGCCTGCTACTACCGGCTGGGGCCGGCGGAGGTGGGCGACCTCACCCTGCCCGTGCTGCGCAGCAGGTTCTGTTTTGTGGTGCGGCGCGCGCCGGAGCTGTCGTTCGGCGCGGTGCTGTTCTTCCCGCTGCGGCCGCGCGTGTGGGCGGCGCTGGCCGGGACGCTGCTGGCCTCCGCCGCCGCCTGGCACGCCGCCCACCGCCCCGCCCCCCAAGCCCGCACGCGCCCCGCTCGTGCTGCGCCCGGGCACGCGTCATGTTCGCCGATGACGCACCTGTGCCAGGTAACTCTCGAAATGACTGTGAGCCACAATTTAATGGTTTACTTTTTCCTCCCTAGAGCAGCGTTGTCAAGGTCGATGCCACGAGCGGGAATCCGTGGCACGAGTGCCACGACGAAATCGCCCCTCCACGCAGTTCGTCACACCGCCACCAGAGACAACGCCATCCCTTAGTAAAACGGCGGGAAGAACAGCACCGCTACTAATTTACTGCGATTTTTCTAACTTTGCCCCTCAAGACCCGTCATCACGATGGAATATTTCACGGTATTTTGCGACGTTCAGAGTCGTGTCGCCAGATACCGCATAATCGCGACCGTGTCAAGCAGTGCTTGCGAATATGCGGTATGATGGAGAAAGACGCGAAATGCCGTCTGATATTCTATTGTGACCGTAGGGGCTTGAGGGCAGAGTTAGAAAAATCCCACTATAGTTTCTTTTCCCGACGCTAGTTGCGCAGATAAGCTCGTGGAATGCTACGGTGGCACGACGCATGCCACTGCCTCCAGTAGAAGACCTTGACACGGCTGCCCTAGGGTTTTTATCCAGCCGGACAGCCATTACCCTTTACGTCCTGATAGAACCGCATGTTCAACCATAGGACTAGACACCAACACACTGACAGGCTCTTCTGATCAGGGGTTAGCTGAACGTGAGGCCCTCCGCCACAACACACACATTAGAAACAAGGGACAAACAACTATACCGAACCCGGGAATTGAACCCGCGACCCCTCGCACCGAGACTCTGAGTCGGCACACACTCTTGCCACCTCGGCATAATTTACTTAAACTTCGATTAAAACAGAGTGTCCCCTAATTGCCACGAGATTAAAAGAGAGAAGGACACTGTCACCCAATTGGAATCTTCAGTACCAAACATTTAAGTCTTAACGAAGCTCGAAACTCAATGACAGTGTCCCCCTCCTCCTGACAGTCCGCGATTTTAACGAGACACTTTGTTTTAATGGGAATATAATCGTAAACATACGATTATTCTCCGATTAACAAACTGATGTAATGCAAAAAACTCAATATCCAGTTTGGCGGACAGGCTGACAGATTGAAGGACGGAGAAATAATTTTAAAAATAAAATTTTTTTCGATATCGGAGTTTCCCAATAGCAAATTTTCTTTAAAAATTTCCATATCAATTTTTGTAACTTTACATAACTTTCTACATGTCTACATGAAAAATAAAACCACTCAAAATAGGAGCTCTCTGTAATTAAATCCGGTAACCATCAAACCAAGTACACCACTAATTAAAACTAATTGCTGAAAAATTAATTTAATTTCTTTTCAAATTTTTGTGTAAATAATGGTTTATTGCTTTAGGTTTTAAGATTGCTTCTCCAGAACACGTCACGAAAAAAACAAGTAGGTTCTTCTTTAAAAATATTTAATCGTTAATTTATTGCACGAAAATCAGTAATTCTCAGTAATCTCAAGTTGTTTTACAAAATCTGCATTCTGACCTCTTGCGTCGCATGAGAGTCTATTACTTCTGCCTCCTTTCGCAATAAGCAATAACATTTCTGAACTTCTTAAATTAATATCCTTGTGATTTTGAAACTCTTACTTTGGAACTTTGGGGGATGTGCATTCTTGTCTTCTGCATTGCAATACCTGGACCTCTTCATATCATTCCAAAACGAATAAAGACCATTACAAACTAGAAACTTTTAAAACAAGAAGTTTCCTGTCTTCATTATTCTTCCTAAAGTTCAATTTGGTTTCCGCACTAATCCCACCACATAATATCAGTGGTTAACAATTAACATTCTACATTACAAATAACTTTCAAAATGCGAACTTACTTTCACCAGATAATAGTATATTCTTAGACGTTGAAAAAGCGTTTGGTAAAATCTGGCAAAAGTTCTTCTCTACAAATGAGGTTCATTTGATTTCATCATTATATACAATCATAAGTAGGTCTCTGTATTGCCATAAATTTAAAATGCAAATCAACGTAGAAAATTTATCAGAATTTGAAATTTTAGCAGGATTACCACAAGGGTCTCCGTTATTACCTATCTTGTTTAACAACATTTCTGTTTATCCCAAATGCAATTTAGGCGGAAATTGCCCTGGTTGCAGACTATCCATTAGAAAGTGACAACTTACAAGAAGACTCAAATATATACTAACTGACTGGCATAATAAATAAAACCTAAAGATTACTACCAATAAATATCAAGCCAAAGTATTTCCTTTAATGTATTTGAATTCCATTTCATCACTGACTTCAAACGATATGGACATCAAATGGCTTCCAAGATAATCTCCTGTTACGTATCTCGGACTTCAAACAAACCGACGATTAACTTGGAGAGACCTGATAGAATTAACAGCAAAAAAGACGCACGTAAAAATGTAAAATTATTACTGTTTATTAATAAAAATATCTACTGGTTTAGAAACAATATTTTCCAGATATATAATCTGTCCATATTTAACTTCGTAACCAGAGTCATACGAATGCTCTCGGCTGATCTTCAATGTCGAGTCATCTGGACAGCCGAGAGTATTCGTAAGCTCATCGATTTGGATCAGAAATGTTTCTAAGTCAATGAAATTAATTTTTACGTAGTTAATGCTCTATGAAATGCTCTAAATGATGTCTTGTTTTGTTATAACTCGCTGTGATTGTGCCAGCTTTAAAATTGTGGTTGTAACAGCTTAATCCTAATTAACTCAGCTCACAATTAATTATACTCAAATTTGGAAAGTTCATACGGCAATATGATGTATGAAGACAGAGCACGGTGGGAAGAATGTAAACTAAATGCTTTTAATTCATTTTTAAAACAATTAACTTAACTGTGGAAATGATTAATTTGGAGAATTATGTGGATAAAAAGAAACAAATATTGTAAATATTATGCAATAAAGAAAAGACAAATATATCATGTAAAATTTTTAGTGAAACATTATCTTATATTAAATTAATTCTGAACGTACCATTAGAAAAAAAGCAAAATATTGCAAAACGTTGTTCAAGGCTTTTTCAACTAGCTCTGTCTGGGATACGTTTCTGACAAAGGCAAAATAAAATACGCTAATTTTCAGGCCTTACATTCCAGCTCCTCTGTTTTTTATAAAAAACTATTTTTACATTTTCGCTACAAACTAAAACTTTTAACTCCTGGAATGGGTGTGTAATGATAATTGTAAGTGACAAAACGGCCTTTTGACAGCGATACGATCCCATTCTAATTTTGTCATAATACATATCTAATACCCATTGCCGTGATTCTCAATCATGGAAATTCGCGCTCTCGAGTGCGATATACTCCGTCGGCTACACTCTGATTTAAAAAAAGTAGCCATCAAGGTTACGAGCTAGACGGATAGGTAAACGCTGTCATCCATACAGAAGCTTCCTTTACAACTTAAAGTTTTGGTTTTGGAGCTCCCGATGGGAGACAATACGTCCCTCCAACCCGTCACCTTGAAATGCCACTGTTTAAATATGGATATTTTGCCCTCTGCCGCACTTTCTCACAAAATAATTCTAAAAACACCAAAGTGAAGAGATTCGTTTTGTAGTCCATCACGTGAATGACAAAGAAAACAAAATAACTAAATGTAAAGAAACATATGTGACGTTAAGAGTACAGTGAGTCGTGTCGACGCAATGAAACGCGCGTTCTTAGATATTCACAGACAATGCAACGTTCTATCGTGAGGCTCTTCAGTTGATTGGCCGAGCAACTTTGTATCAGCAAAATGTGAAGGGGGGTAACTTATTGTTACCTTCCTGATAATTATTTCATGTGTTATACCTTCAACCAAGGTTATTGCGAGGTAATTTTGGTAGAGAGCAATGACAGGATTAAAAAGGAAATACGATGGGAGGGACAGGTAATTGCAAGAAATGCTCTTGCCTCTTCTAATGTCGGAGAGATATTGAAGGCAAATGTGATATGGAAGTCTGTTTCTTAGAGATTGGAGGCTGATCGGTTCCTATTTCGTAAGCAACTGCTCCTTGTACATGGCTTAAATTATTGAAAAAATATGTGCCAGATTTGTAATAAAGGAAGTAATTGGTTTTATCAATATTTAGGACTGTCTGTTGTAATAATTTGAATATAAAATAATAGTTCCAAGACGTTTATAGACAGACTAACAATAAAATTTTATTCATACAATCACATAATTGCACAGTTGAATAAATATAATAAAAATAAAATATATTTATTCAACTGTGCAATTATGTGATTGTATGAATAAAAATTTTATTGTTAGTCTGTCTATAAACTATTATTAACTATTAACTAGTCTGTCTTGGAACTATTATTTTATATTCGAAGTAATTGGTTCTATTGCAAGATCGTTGTGAAGGGTTTTATTGCTGACAAACCAGGGGGCATTTACTGTGATTCTTAAAATTTTGTTTTGGAAGATTGTAACTTATTTAATGAGGTTGAGGCAGCGGAAATTCAAGCAGGGCATGCGTAAGTTAATATTGACCGAAGAATAGATTTGTAGATGGTTAAAGTGGAATTAATTTTTAAAGAAGAGTTACGGTTGAGAATCGAACGTAAAATAGCTAACCTTCTGTTGGCTTCAATAACTTTGGACGAGATGTGACTGTGCCAATTTAGTCTTGTGTCCATCAAAACCCCGAGATAACGAATAGATGAATTCAGAGGAGACTAAGGAAAGAGTCCAAAGATAAGGGGCGAGGAAAGACAGGAACCGGTGATGATAGAGAGAGCTCCAATTGGGAGCCCAGTGTCGGGAGCCACGAAGGGCGCGGGCAGTGGTTGGTTGAGCGTGCACATGCGCAGTGCCAGGCCCTGGGCGCGCGTTCTTCGACGTGATGGAGGTGGCGCTGGTGGGCAACAGCAGCCGCCGCGCCGACCGCCTGGAGCAGCGTCTGCTGCTGATGGGTCTGCTGCTGGTCTTGTTGGTGGTGAGCAACGCCTACTCCGGACAGCTGCTGGGCTTCCTGGCAGCGCCGCCGCGCCACGCTGATCCCGACACCATCGAGGAGGTGGAGTATCTTTATAACCATGAGCCTTGAAACCCAGCCAACAAAAAGCCTTGGATAAGATTGAACTAACAATTATTGTACTTCCTTGGATACTACGTACGCATACTTCATTCCACCGCTTACTATATACTACTATTATATACATAGAAAGCAATGTAATTTTACTGCGAAAAATGGCGATTTTTGTCAGAAAAAATCGTTTGTAGTTCCCTGATACTGAGGTAAATAATTCTTGCGACATAGATAATTCTTGTTTCTATGCATAGAAAATTGCTTTCTTTAACATATTTTGTGGTCAGAATGCACGTTTTGTTCTCCTTGATTGAAAAATCTTGGTTTACGGCAAAACTTCTGACTGCCCGTCGGGCCTTCCGTCCATGAATGATACGCCATCACACGTTGATCCAAGAGCAGCGAGAGAATCGTGGGATGGTAATGATAAACGGAACAGCCGACCACCGTTTTCTAGCAAAGATGTCAAATACCTGAGACGTCACAAAAAAATTGTTTCGCAAAACTAAGTTTGATTTTCTTATAAATGTATAATGCTATTTTATAATAAACAGCGTATGCAACTCAATTATAATGCTGATTTATTGCATTCGTACACATTTTAAAATTATTTTGTAACCGTTTTTTGGTCAAATCAGCTGAATAAGATGACAACGGCGAAATAGTTTTAAAACTCCATCCTGCGCAAGATATATTAGTTCAAAAATCTATGACAATACCACTCGCTTACATGCCAGAAAACTTGAGTTCACTAGCATTAGGAAATGCAGAAAGGATCTTACAGACTTGCTTATTTTGATAAGAGACGAGATAGTGGTTCTTTGAGCGCGTCGATCCCTTGCTAAAAGACGTAGCTTAGCGGCTCTGCATAAGTTGCTGAGGCGTTATTGGTCAAACTGGGTCAGTATTACAAATATATCCTTGTGTGTACGGGCGCGTTTTGTTTACGATTTATTTTGAAAGAAGTGAGAAAGTGTTTATTGTGTGATAACACGAAAAAAGAGAGCCTTAATATACAAACACGGTCCGTTAAGTTTTTGTAATTAGATGGAAAAAATATTTTTTTGGGTTTGTACAGAAACTCCTTAAGAAATGAAGATCTTTCTATATTTTTACTATTATCACGTCAAGATTTCCAGTTTTATGTTAAATAAATTTGTAAAATTAAATTTTGCCTTCAACACAGGAAATAAATGCTATTTGTTCTCTGATTCTGAGTGATTTCATACAAAAATACACAGTAGTTGAAAGCCCCTTGTCATTTCTCTTTAGGACACCCACGTTCTCGTATGGGAAGTGATTCATAGGATCTACGCAAATACATTTTTGGGCCTCTGTTCTGATCACTCTGGTTCTTCCTCGTTTCCGCTTTTGCGGAATAAAGTATGAGGATTGGGGTAAATATATTTAAATAAAGTAAGTAAACAAAGGAGGGAGAGAGAAACAGAGTGTAGGTGTGATTATCATTGTGTAACCATTTCCGTCCTTACATGACAGAAGTTCGTAACATTTATTTTCAGACAGCTTGTACTTCCTTTTGTTGAACGAGCATTACGAGTAATTTTGTAGTAATAAAGCGATTAATTCTTCGTACAGGAATGTGAAAAAGCACTTTTGTCCATTTGCAAGGTGGCGGATGCGGTGCAGTCGGTGCTGTCGCCCGCCGTTTCCGCCTCCTTCCTGGACGTCCCCGGCAACCGGGAGGGCTACGTGCAGCTGCTGCGCAAGCTGCGAATAGTGGACCAAGCCGACGAGCTGTCCGACCTCGCGAACATCGTGGCGAAGGGCGACACAGCCTACGTGCTGGCCGAGCAGTCGCTCGACGTGTACCGCTCCATCCCTAACTTCACGCGCGACGGTCACGAGATGCTTCACCGGGCGGAGGAGTGCGTGCTCAGCCCCGGCCACATGGGCTTCCTGGTGGCGCGGAACTCCCCGATCTACGACCTGGTGAACGGGTTCGTGCTGCGCTGCGTGGAGGCCGGGCTGCCGGCGCAGTGGCTGCGCACGCAGCGGGGACGCATGGTGGCGCAGGGCGTGTTGGTGGGCGACGAGGTCAAGGGGCGGCCGGAGGCGCTGCGCGTGGAGCAAGTACTTGGGCCGCTGATGTGCCTGGGCGCGGGACTGGGCATGGCGGCGCTGGCGTGGGGCGTGGAGGTGCTGTGGTGGCGTAGGTGCTGCGCACGGCAGAGGCCTCGCTCGCTGCGCCGCCGCTCGTCTCGATGGGCCACTCTCCGCTCCCGCCGCTCGCCTCGATGGGCCACTCTCCGCTGACGCCTCTTGCCTCGATGGGCCACTCTCCCCTGATGCCGCTTGCCTCGATGGGCAACTCTCCGCTGACGCCGCTCGCCTCGATGGGCCACTCTCCGCTGACGCCGCTCGCCTCGATGGGCCACTCTCCGCTGACGCCGCTCGCCTCGATGGGCCACTCTCCGCTGACGCCGCTCGCCTCGATGGGCCACTCTCCGCTGACGCCGCTCGCCTCGATGGGCCACTCTCCGCTGACGCCGCTCGCCTCGATGGGCCACTCTCCGCTGACGCCGCTCGCCTCGATGGGCCACTCTCCGCTGACGCCGCTCGCCTCGATGGGCCACTCTCCGCTGACGCCGCTCGCCTCGATGGGCCACTCTCCGCTGACGCCGCTCGCCTCGATGGGCCACTCTCCGCTGACGCCGCTCGCCTCGATGGGCCACTCTCCGCTGACGCCGCTCGCCTCGATGGGCCACTCTCCGCTGACGCCGCTCGCCTCGATGGGCCACTCTCCGCTGACGCCGCTCGCCTCGATGAGCCACTCTCCGCTGACGCCGCTCGCCTCGATGGGCCACTCTCCGCTGACGCCGCTCGCCTCGATGGGCCACTCTCCACTTACTCCACTCGCCTCGATGGGCCACTCTCCGCTGACGCCGCTCGCATCAATGGGGCACTCTCCGCTGAAGCCGCTTCCTAGAGCCACCGCTGCTATTAAGTACTTTTTGTAATACTGTTAGGTTACATCCACATTATGCAACACAAAAGCGAAACGCCACTCTTTACGGCCGGCGTCGTTCAAGGATTTTAAAGTGCGCATTTCGTTAATAAAGGTTGAAACAAATTAGCTGTTGCTACCAATTCATATTTCACAAAACATAGAGAACTCATTACGGGTAAGCATAAATGTATTCCGGTTTTCTTCACGATTTTCTGCGCTGACCGTCAGCTGGGATGGAAAGAAAGAGAGAGAGAGAGAGGGAGAGGGAGAGATAGAGAGACCGATGGAGGGAGGCCGTCACGCCCTCTTTGTTGTCCATAGGCAGTGCGCCGACCGAGAGTCGATGACCCCGTCTACACGTCGCCCTTCTCTCGTTCGCTGAGATACCGCCAAAACAGTTCCAATCCGCTGCCAGGAGCACTCATCGATCGTTCAGAACTCATTCATAGATCACACCATAGACTGGGTGCGGCATTTTCAAGTTCTTAATCGCACGTAGCCAGAGATTTCCTCAGTGCAGTCGAATTTCGTATAAATGTTTAAACTGCGTAATTCTGTCGACGTCAACTAGACCGTGGTATGAACAAGGAAATTTCAGTAAGCTAGCGTGATGACATCGACATAATGTATTGCTGTATTGCCGGCATTGGCCTCAGCACTTTATTAAGTAATTTGAGTGAGCGAGTTGAGAAACCAAGTCAAAGCGAAGTAGTCAAGTCCAGTAAAGGCGACCAAGTTTTCCAGCCAAGTGATTACGTAGAAAATTACAACATTCAAGTAAAAAACCATGTGATGAAGTCGCCTGATTAAGTATAAGTGATGCTACTCGCTTCATGAGGCCTTTATGAAGTCTTTATACTTTTCCCTCTGACCCTACGTTACCCATTCCTGTAATCCAATCCAAATCCCTGTTCAACGTTGAGAACGAATTTGATTAGCTTGTAGAATTTGCATTGCAAGTTGGGACGTAGATCAAAGAAGCCACTTGAGCACAAGCACATATGTGTAATAGAGGTGTTACAGAATGGCCCAGACTTTCTCGTAATAAAGTTTTCTTCTTTCCTTAGTGTGGACTGTCTCTACAGTCTTTCCCCATCCTCTTGCCAGCTTCCATCTATCGCCGCCTAAAGTACATTATTTGACATTTCTCAACTTTTCGTTTTTTTAATACCAGAACAAAAATATCCTTTACGAACATTAAAGAAGAGTAAAATCTCGTCCTAAGTAGCAAATTTCATTGAAAAATTTCCGAGCAGTTTTTAAGAAAATGGCGTTTATGTGTTACTGTAAATGCGAAAATTAATACAAACGTTTTGAGTTTGAGTTTGAGAAAAACATCATTAGAAGTCATTTGAAGTACATCAACTCATAAATGCAATAGCGTTTACAAATTGCTGAAAATGTGCGTATTAACGGCGTGAAATATTTAAAAAATTACATTTGCGTAATTTTTGAAAAAACAGAAGAATACACCACAAAGAACTTTACGCCATATTAAACAATGCAATTAGCACTATCCGTTGGAAGAGTTTGAAGAAAAAGTTTGGAGCCATTTTTGAGAAAATTGCTATTTGAGCGTTTCTAAAAATGCGGAAAATTGACCTCATTTCCAAAGAAAACTGTTGAGTTTCCGAGAAACTCTATCTGACATTATTTGAAGCACATGTCCTTGTAAATGCAATAGTGTAAACAAATCACCGCTAATGTAAATATGAACGACGGGAGAGACTAATAAAAAAAATTACATTTTTGTAATTTTCCAAAAAAACAACAGCAAAACAATAAAGCAATACGTTGTCAAGGTCATCTTATAGAGTACATTTTGCACTATCCCTTCCAAAAGTTTAAAGAAAAATTGTAGAGACGTTTGTGAGAAAATCTTGTTTTTATAATTTTTAATATTGCAGACATTGCGCGATATTGCTCGAAAACTACTAAAATTTTGAAAAAATGTACAGGAGCTTAAAGATTGAATTAAATACGGAGGAAATTTTACTTTGAAGTTAATTGGAAAGTTAACTTTGATAATCGGACCTATGTCACCTTTATTAGTGTATTTTACTCTATTCTTACAAGAAATGTAAAAAACATTGGAGCTGTTTTTGAGAAAAAAGTTTGAAAATATCCAAGGACTTCATGTAAATTTTAAAGAATGTTTTTCAGAATCTCAAAGCTTCCAATCAAGCCAGATTGACAGGGATTTCTTCAATTAGGAAAAATTCTACGCATGGTTTAGGCGCTAGTGGTGTCCACAGACGGGCGGAAGGACGTTTTGACGTAAATGGACTTTTCGGTATCAAGGACCCACAAAACAGGGATCCTGGCTACGCCATGCGTCAGGGGATTGTTTTCGTAATTTAGTGACTACATTTATCCACTTTTTTGTTATCAGGGCCCGGCAATGAATTTTTTCTGTCGAAACTCCACCGTTTTTCTCACGCAGCATTACATTACTTTCTCTATACTACGTGTATTACGTATACGTACGTATATCTTTGAATCTCTCTCTCCTATGCGTAAATATATGAGATAGTCTTAATTCCCCTCCTGCGACAAAATCCGACATTACCGACATATCTTGTTCACTTCTATTTTAATTGATGTGGGTCAGTCAAGCTTTCCGAACCTCCAAGCTCTGCGCAGCTGCTTGGCTCCCTCTTCGATGCCCAGGGTACTGTAGACCCTCTTTCTGTCTTTTTCCCAAATCGATCCTGCTAGAATTTGACACGTTCGAAGTTTCAGGTCCGTAATATTTTATTACGAAAAATTCGTGTTAAATTACAATATCAGAACGAAAGGCGCAGAAAATTACTTGTAGAAAAGAAATTGAAAACATCTAGTGCTTTATATTTTTTTATTATAAAGTACCAATTAAACCTCTACTCCATCAACAATAGTCTGACTTTCCTGTAATGTTGAGTTTAATAAAAGCCAAATATTTCATATAACCAGAATTTTGAGACACAAATTGTACTTTTAAATTTAATGAAATTGGACGACAAGAAAAAAATAGTAATTTAGGGAGAACAAAACAGTAACAAACAAGAAAGATATTCCATATTTTAACTGCTATCTAGCGTTCATAGCCGCGTTTACAACTAAATCGGTCACCTGTTTTGGCAGAACGCAGTACAAGGGTTCAAAAAGTACTCCCTGTAGCCACAAGAAAGCGCAGAAGAGAGGCACTGATTCATAAATGCACTAGACAATAAGAAATTTACGTGACAATTCACTGCAAATTAACGGGAAGAGGACAGATCTTCGCCCGTTTTCTGAGTGATCAGCGCCAGCAACAGACGTATTACCGAAGGACGGACGGCGAACGAAGAACGACGGAGCACGTTTTTCGCAAAATAAAAAAAAATTCTGTAAGAGGTAACTAGTACAAATTATACACTGCCAAATTATTGAAGAGTAAATGAATAATAGTCTGAGATGGCAATACGTTGACAATTTAAATTTATTCAGTGTAAAATATTGAAAAATAATTCAAGATGGATAATTCAAGATGGAATTTCGACTAATATAATTACGTTCTTCCCACAGTTTTTTTTATTTGTGGTTTATCTGCACTGGTAAATTAATACGTCGCGCATCAACGGAAGAAACTGTTCACCCAATGGAAATGGAGCGGACGGCGATACTTCGAGGCCACGTCGCACCAGCTGCAGCGTCGCTAACCTTGAGCGACGAAGGAGCTTGCACAGTATTTCCTCATCCAGGTATCTCACCTTATCGGAGGAGCGGCCCTGATAGAAAAAGCTTTAAGCTCCCGACTGGTGTCCCGACAAATGTAGTAGTGTACTGCAAGTGTGTGTGTGTGTGTGTGTGTGTGTAAGTAAGGGGTATGATAAGGCAAGGAAGAAGAAGGATAGATAGTACGCAGTCCGTGGCCCTCCTCGCGCATTCACATGGTATTAATCAGGGAAACAACAAAAAACGACCAATCAGAGAGCAGTCGGCCGCCAGAATACTCCTTCAGACAGTGGCTAAACGCGTCCCAGACATGGTAGCGTCAAAAATACTGCCACCGTCAGAAATAGAAACCTAGGACCTCCTGTTCACAGGTACTGCATTGACATAAGTTAATGCTCTTAGCCATCTTTACCGGTATACACACACGCTTATATGTACTCCACAACCACACATACCGTGAGACAAGTCTGCAGCTTAGTTTTACCGTAGCGATCTTGAGCTTGCTTAGGATCGCTAACAATTTGTCAATAAGAAAGACATCGTCTGCGAGATTCGCCGCGCGCTCGCGTAGCCGCGGCGGCGACCCCGTCGCCTTATCAGCGGTCGCTGGAGGGGTGGCGGGGGGGAGAGTTGTCGCCCCTACGCGGCGAAGGGGCTGGTAGTAACGGTCTGAGTGAGGAGAGACGAACACAAAGTTTTCAAGAAGCGGAGGTGTGAGTTGGACTGAGCGAGAGGCGTGGCCGCGAGCCCAGTCAGCGGAAATTGCACCACGTTAAGGCGGACGCCGTCATGCTCGTTCTTCCAGTACGCTCTGTTGTGAGAGCGAGCTAAATATTTCAACGGACTAAGGTCGGTATTTCGATTCTTACGTGCCACATCAGGCACATTCCATCCGGACTGCCCGATTAGGTGTTCACGCCGTTCACTGTTGGAGATAATTCCACGGACACAACCTCCGAATTAACGTTGGGGCATGGTTCCCGTAGTTCACTTTCGGAGATTGTTTTGCCATTATAAAACGTGTTCAATAACTGGTATACCATTCCATGTGCATTCTCATAGTATCTTTGTAACATGTGCAGAAGATAGTTGCAGTTATGGATTTTTCGTGTGGGAGGACTGTACTGATTTTTGAAAGAATTTTGCCATGTTAATAAGCTAGAAGGGCAAGTTCTGTTTTTGAAAGGAGTATTAGGGATGGTAGACTTAACACCTAGGTGAAGTTATAAATCTATAAGAGCTGTTGAAGGACCATTAAGGAAGTCATAAAATTATATTTTCTAGGAGTCATTGAAGAAGTTAACTGAACTTAAATATTACGCAAGAAATGTTGTAACAAAGGGTAATTTTATATAGTTTTTCAAGTAACTTCTTTTGAAGATGTTCGAAGTTATTCATGTGTAATTAAAAGTGTTGTGAAAATCATATTTGGAACGAACTATTGAAGAAGATTAGCAAACTTGAATGTTGTACAATAGATGTAAATGGGGTAAATTTCTGTAGATTTTTTTACAAGAATTTCTGGTGAACATTCTGTGTTTTCAAAAAAAAAATTATTCAGTTTAACAGAATACGAGATATTATGTTGTACTTTCATTTCTATAGTTAAAAAAGGTCTGTTGAATATTGTTTTCAACGACTATAATTTGTTCATTTCAATTGAAGACAAGATATTCTTTTTGGAATTCCAAAGAATTTCGTGCACGAAATTATATGAGAGTGTTGACGTAGTGTATGTCGAGGGATAAATTGACTGCAATTTTCACAAACAGAAAGCAGTATGATATTCTGTCAGTTGAAATGCAAGTACTCCTCCCTATGACAGTACATTCTCATCACTCCTCGTCTCATCTGAGATCCCAGTTGTTCAATTAATTGAATTTCCATTGCATTTAATCACAGAATCTACTACTGTGATTCTCATGATTTTCGACTAAGAGAAAAATTATTTTAGATAATCTTGCAGTTGATTTTTCCCCCGAGTTTTTTTTATTCCGTTCAATGGTGTATTTTTCTTTGTTTATTTGTTTATTACTGTATGTTGTGGTCATTTTGCAATTTGTGGCTTGGTTTTTTCTATGAAGATTCAATTACATTGAAGTTTGTGGTTTCAACTTTGTGTTTTTTTCAAAATTTCAAAGAAAGCCAATGTCCCACGAAATTTTCCCACAGCCGACCTACACATTCGGTTACAATACTTCGGTTTCTCTTTCTTCGCGCGTGGGGGTGTGGCATCAAAATGGAATATCTCACGGTATTTCGCGTCGTTCTCAGCTGTGCCCCTAGGAGACGCATGATCGCCAGCACTGCTCGATACAGTCGCGATCATGCGAATCCTAGCGGTGCAACCGAGAACGACGCAAATACCGTGAGATATTCCATTTTGATGGCACACCCCCACGCGCCAAGAAAGAAAAACCGAAGTATAGACAGAGCTGAAACGATTTCCCACTGGGCGATATATTTGCAGAGTTACCAGATCGGGCGGAATTGCAGTTTGGGGGCTGGAAAACAGCTCCCTGTCGCGGGGGAAAAAAATAGACTTCGCGAAATACCGCCCGTGGAAGGGGAATGAGGGAGATGAAGGACAGAAGGCCTGCCGGGTTTTCCTAGTAAAAAATAAAACAAAACGAGAATTTCGTAGGGTTACTACCTCAAAACAAACTTCAAATACAATGTTAATGCAAATTCAAATTTCCCGCTTCGAAAGTTGAATACTTCTATTGGGTGGATTTACAAACATCACGTCACTCAAAATAAATGTTTATATCAATATAACACTAGAGGAAAGGAAAACTATCACAGGATGTGCTCTGCAAAATCCTCCTCAAAGAAGGATCCTTATAGGAAAGCTGCGTTACTCTTCAATAAACTACCTAACCATATTAAGGAGTTAAGCAAAACTAAATTCAAAAAAGCACTAAAAAATTACTTAATTGAAACTTGCCCTTATAAACTAAAGGAATTAACATAGACAAAGAGAGCAATGCCACAATAATTATATATTTCTTACTATATGATAAGTTATTTATTTCTTTAGGACAAGCAACAAGTTGTAGTAACTTAAGTTTATAATTTATGATTTAATTAATTATTATTTCCGTTAGTGCTAATTGTTTTTATCTAAGAACAATGACATTGTTTGAAACTTGTAACCCAAGTATTATAAACAATAAATGAATGAATCTAACCGCGGAAGCTTAGACGAAGCGTCTGGCAACCCTGTACGTCTGAAGAGGGAATTACCCCGCAAGGCCACTTGTAGGTCACACGGTGTATAAGATATAGGTGTGTTAACTAGCCGCCTTTTGGACAAAATTTTTGAAGCCAGTTTGAGGCTAGTTCCTCGTTTATCCGTACGGTGCGCACGATCGAATTGAGCATTGATGATGGCGTCTCGCGCATGTAGTATTTTCTGGTGTTTTCGTTTCAAGAAAGGTCACTGAATAAACGTAATCGTAGAACCGCTAATGTAAATGGAATCTTTTAAGGCCTATTATAAAGTCAGACGGGAGTATTAATTGTTTTAAATGTTTTGTAGTGAAATCCATGCATATCTGCAATTATATGATTAAGTACCAAAGAATGAGGATTCTGTTTAAAAACAGGAGTTGGAGCTAAAACAACAACAGAAAACAGAAGGGATTCTAGTTACGAAAATAATTTAAACAGTAATTTACTATTAATCTTTTGCCATTCATGTTGCTCAGCAGTCAACAGGTTTGCTCTTCGCACAGTATATCTTACTGCCCTCATTGAAAAACAATGTCAATGCCAATTATAATTCTCTAGTATAAATATTTTTTCCTTTTTTGACAGATGATCTTATGAAGTGAATTTTGTGTTGTTACTGATCCTTTTGTACACATTTTGCAATTAATAAATTATAAGAACTAAAATAATGCATGGGTTCTATGTCACAGATGTACAATCTACATTAAGAACAAAACGCTACATATCTTTAGGGTCCTAACATGAAATTATGTCTCGGTATCTGGGCGACGGACGAGTTTCTTTAGAGATACCATTTTATGATGTCGTGTCAGTGAACTATGTTTTTTTTTTTATTTTAACGAAGATGAGGATGTGACTGTCAAAGAACGTGCCAGAAAATGCCCTGTTATTGAATCCCTCATGGGAAATTTATGTGTCCAAGCTCTAATTGATACCGGAAGTGAAATCAGTGCTGTGTCAAAGAAATTTTATGCGCGACTTGTAAGCGAGCGGATCCCAGTACCGACATTACCCACCGTCAGATGTTATGTTATAGGAGTCGGGAAAAAAACGTAGCAAACCAATTTCAATGCAGGTCCTGATCTCGATTAATATAGGGGATATGTTGTTTGATGTGCCTTGTTTAGTAATTGATGATCTCAATCACGATGTTATTTTGGGGGGTTGACTTTTTAAGAGAAAACGTGGAATAATAGATTTTTCAAGAAATATTATGAGTTTCGGTGACGGTAAAGAAATTGTTATTAAAGATGACGGGGAAGATAGAATCGACCTTAGCATTTCCAGTGCAACTTGGGAATGGGGGAAACGACAGAGGGGATATCTGCCAAAATGTGCAGAAATGTGAATTTTTGAATTATGATGAACGCTCCCAGTTGCGGACGGTGCTACTCAGTTATTACATGTTTTCGATCGCCCCGTTTATCCAATTAAAGATTTTGCTTTCGAATTAGGGTTACCGATGACTCGCCGTTTAAGATGAAAAACTATCCCATTCCACAAGCTTTAAAGGGGGAAGTGGAGGAGGCTGTAAAGAAAATGATTGACGAGGGCATCATCGAGAGGTCAGTGACCGCCTATTTAAATCCCATTGTAGTTGTAAAAAAGAAAGACGGAGGGGTCAGAATATGTTTAGACGCTCGCAGAATTAATGAAGTGACCGTTCCAGAAAACGACGGCACCACTAAACATTGATGAAATTCTTTGGAAGTTTAATCAAACTAAACTTTTCTCAGCTTTGGGTTTTCTAGTTCGTACTGGCAAATTGCTATCCGCTCAGACGATAGGGAACTTACGCGATTTATTATGAAAAGGAACAAAATGGCATTGAACCAAGGGGCACGAACAGGCATTGAACTAAATTATGGTATTTTTTTTTACCTGCGACCCTTCAAAGAATAAGAAAACTTCAATTTAAATTTTGTGATCTCTGAAAGAAACTCGCCGGTACTTTACGTCTTACTAATTGGTCTGCGATACTCGTGCTTACACTGATTTAGAAATATTATTTGTAACCATAGGATTAGGGGGTTCATTTTTTCTTAGTTTATTAGCTTGCTTCATGATTATTTGGATTAGTGAGTTTAGTTTAAGAATCATTAGTTGAATAAGATCTTTTATGCAATTGTTGAACAGAAATATTAGTCTTTAGAATTCGGTACCACTTTTCTAATTTTTTTTGACGAGATAAGCATCTCAGATTTCAAAATTTCTTAACATGCCTTAAAATTTTAAAACACGATGCATATCTCTGTTGCGGGAAGGGAGGCCAATGTAGTGATACCGAATCCATACGGCTGAGAGCCTGAGAATTGCGCCGTGTTGCGCGACAGAGGGGCCGACGGCGGCGCCAGGCCACCCGCTGGACCCGCCCCCTAACGATTCGTCGCACCCCAAGTGTCCCGCAGCCTGGGAAGTCTTCCCGTGCACGTGCACGCCAGTACTTTACCGCGGCGCTCCTCGCCTTCCCCATCCTCCCTTGAGATTTTCGTTCCCCCCCAGTCATTAATTTCTGCCCCTATTTGACAGAAAATTGAAGCGAGAGAGAACGAGTGCGGGTCTCTCTCTCATTTCTCGGCCCTAAAACTTCCGATGATTGGGCGGAATTATTCTACGACGCAATACCCTTTCACCAATAGCCGTCGGACGTGGACAAGCTCTAGAATGTGCTAGAACATTCTGAGGGAATTTTGGTGGGGGAAGGGAGGCTCGAAAGAGAAGAGGTGAGGCCACCACACAGAGAGAGACTGTGACGCCGTCACAGAGAGAGGACGTAAGAGGCGGTCAGGGGGGCGAAACGTTATAGTGGAGGCGCCCGGCGCCAGAGATAGAGTTTTGTTTATTAGTTGGACTTATAAGAAAGCGTTGAGTTTTCGAGATGAATTTGTGAGCGGTTATTAAATAAGTGTAGACCGCGGACTGTGAAAGGTTTTATTGACATTCTAATAGTTCAGAAAAAGTATCTGACCTGTGCTCGTGTTCGGAACATTATCGTGGAATTATTTGATCGTTCACGAACTTGCTACAAACTCTAAAGTACCGTGCGGTGAACCGAAAGTGACAAGGTCGTTCAGCTGTGCAGACATTATCTGAGTATTAGCGACAATAAGTGAGCGGCACTGTGTGTTGGGTCAACACTCCTGCGACCCCGCCTACTACCTGACTCGGCACTGCGCGATCCTTTGTGCGGCGCCCCAAGACGTCCCACGCCGCCCCTGTCAACAGCCGGCGGCTCGAGGTCGTTTCAACTCTGGTTTGTTGTACCCGCTGCCCCGCTGAGACGGTATTCTTTTTTTATTCTTTTGGCGCGCCCGTGGTCGAAAGGCACAAACAGTTTGGTGAACAATTTTTAATTACCTTTGACCGGGCGACGAAGAGAAGATTCCCGGCCGCGCTTGGCTGTCAAGAGGGAATCAGCGTAGAGAAAAATATTGTTTGTTTTCTTTTATTGTAGTAATTTTCACTTGTTAGTTTATTTTATTATCGTATGTGTGCATGTCATATTTTGGAATGGGGAAAGGGGAGCATGCTCGCCGTAATGAGTGGTAAAATCTTGCAATTCTTCTTTTAAAATAAAAGCCACCTATTTGTTTACATGAGTAAAAGTCTCTTATTTTACACCGGCCACCAACTTCCTCCATCTTCGTCAATTTAGGCAAGCCTTTCTATCGACTGAGCGAGCCGGCTACCACGTCTACGGCGCCCAACCGACAGACGGGTAGTCGCAGTATATGTACAAATATTTACAAGTGAACCTTAGCAAGGTGTGTCATTAATCTGATTAATAATGAAGTGTAATGTTGTGTAATTTTTTAGTTATGTTATGTGTATTCAACATGGTGTTGAAAGTAATGTACTATATGTGGTCCACAGCCCTGATGAGGGAAGAATAAGACTTCCGAAACGTTGGCGAACTAAAAAACTTTTTATTTATGACCAAATACCATAAACATTCCTTATAATAGATATTATATAATTATGTAAGAAAATAAATGCTGATATTAAAAATGATATTTAATTGATTAAATAACCTTAAATTAGTAGAGTTTAGTAGTTAGAATTCTGTCGAGTTAACCCAAGCGGAATTGCTTGTAAAGAACATTGAGTACAATTTTATGAGAAAGTTTGAAACAACATTAACTTATTAAAATGCGCGAAGAGTGATGAAAAATATAAGTTGAGACATTGAATGTAGTGATTAAATAAATAAATTAAATTAGCATTATCATCACTTAAAAAGTATATATTTATGTATGTCCATTTCTTATTGTGCTACATTGAGCATCTTAATATGTGGCAATCCTGGATATGACAGACAATATTATTTTTAATTTTATTGTGTTATTAATGTAGTGTACATTAACGCAGTTTTTTTTGTAAAAAAAGATTTCAAAAGCCTCTCTCAAGAGGATGTTGTCTTTTCCGCTTCATGACAACTATTCAAGTGAATGTCGTCTTTTGATGTATATAAATATGTACCTCATGATGTTATGAGAACAACGAAAGGATTGATTTTAATTTTGACTATCTGCTAAGTTGAATCTTAGAGTTAGCTTTTGACTAGGGATCTTTCCACCACATGTTTCTGAATCTGATCTATCTGCATCCAGAAAGACATGCAAATACACAGTTTTCGTTTAAAAAAATCATTTTCCTACGTTATTCCTCAAAAAATTTCTGATATCTCACCCAAGAAGTTCATAAACAAAATATCCAGAAACAATTTAGTTTCAAAATTAATTTTTTTTAAAATTTTGATTTCAAATTTTGCGGTTAACCACTTTTATTACTACGGATTCTACAAGTTTGTAGGTCATGAGATGTATGATCTGTTTGGTGATTCGAAAATATATACTTCGGGTTTCTTTCTTGGCGCGTGGAGGTGTGTCATCAAAATGGAATATCTCACGGTATTTCGCGTCGTTCTTGATTGTGCCGCTAGGAAGGGCATGATCGCCAGCATTGCTCGATACGGTTGCGATCATGCGACTTATCGTACAACCAAGAACGACGCAAAGTACCGTGAGATATTCCATTTGATGACACACCCCTACGCGCCAAGAAAGAAAAACCGAAGTATTTTGTACTTATAACTAATAATTTACATTAAAGTAAATGACTAAACCGGGCTCAAATTTATTTCAGAGAAAACCTGGGAAATATACGCTGGAATTGTAATTAGAACAAGAGCACGTTCAGAGCCACATATTCATGTGTATCTGTCTCTCGCGCAAAAAAAGCAGCGTGTGTGATGCCACACTGATCAACTTCATTTCCTTTGAGCAAACACAGAAAATAATTAAACTGTTACCGTCACTGATGCGTGACCGCATAATATATTCACTGTCAGCCGCTCTATCTGTTTGGTCGCGACGTTCGCGTGCGTGCCCTTTCCATAAACAACAAATAAAGGTAGTATTGTAATCAGGCCAACATCACCCAATGTTTCATGCTTGTCAACTTCTTGTTTCTGAATCCTGAGTTCAACATTTAAATGAATGAATGAATGAGAATGACTATCCCGAAATAGGAAGTAAATATCAATGACTTTCCACAAATAGTTCTCCTCCTAACATCTGAGGAGCAAATAATTAAAAGCATAATGTCCACTGGTGGAAAAATTGAGTTTAATATGAAATCGTGTAGTTTTTTAATACTTTCTACACGCTCCTGGGTTTTTTCCATGTAAAAAAGTAGATTTTATGATATGACTCCTTCAAGCTTGACAATATTTCGGGATATTGTTGTCCACGATGCCTACTGTTGTCGAGGAACAATATTTAAAATTTTCTAACCGATTGTTCGGCAACAATGCACGCTTAAAACATAGGTCTTCTTGTGAACACTCTTTATGTTCTTCAATTTTTTTGCCCTCATATAAACGTTTCTAAAAATTCTAAAAATTAATATTACAAAAACACTGAAAATCAACAGCTGAACATCGGATCTATGCTTACAATTTAAGTTAGAGTATTTTTGGACTGAGCACAGAACGATGGTGACATTTTAGAAAATAGTGCTCGTTTTATTTCTCACTTCATATTGCAGTTCAACCCATTCAAACGCTCTCATCAGCACAAAAGAAATAAATCGCATCACCCACGAAGCAAACGAAGAAAAGTTTCGGAAAGTGACGCCAGGAGCGCGGCAGTCAAATTGGATGGAATCTGGACAAAAATGTAATAGTACCATCGTACCGTTTTCTGTACTGAAATATACAGTTTTTCTGTACCGATGATAAATGACGAAAAAATGATCGTGTAAAAGGGCTCTATAGTCAATGATTGGTAATGTGTTTCACAAGTGGTCGCAGAGATATGCTAAAATGGACATAAATGGTTGTATTATTCTATGTAACCATTAGTGACTCAAGAAAGTTCGTGTTGATGTAGCAACACTAGTTTCAGCTAGAACAAAATAACATATTGGATGGGAAGAAAATTGCCTACACAAAACCCATTGAAGTACGTGGGATTCGTTTCCCAGACCAATTACTCTCTTGATATAATCACGAATAAAAAAGCTAGGACTGCCCTGAATTGAATAGTTTTGAAATAATGTGTGACTTTAAACATGCACATTACTCGCATTCACATAACGAATTATTCTAATAGAGTAAAGGAAAAGGATTGATTTTTTAAATACCATTTAATTTTTGCACTTTGTTCGCAGCTTCAGGCATGTCGCAATAACGAGGCATCAGAGCAGTAGTTTCAAGGTCTTCTACAGGTGGCAGTGGCACGCCTCGCGACACCGTAGCATGCCACAAGCTTCTCTGCGCCAATAGCATCGGGAGAGTGTGACGTACTAGAAAGGAATAACACAGACGACTGTTTCTGTTTGATATTTACAATGTTTTTACAATTATAGTACAAAGATTATTATACAAATTTAACCCCCTTGGCAACCTTTCAATTCCCTTAGCTACGAAAACCCCGCGACCGTCCCTAGGCCTAGCCCAGTACCACTGCTCGAGAGCAGGAGAAAGCAACGCGAAGTGCGAAGCTGTCGGACATAAGAGTCCCGTAACTACAGAAGTTACATGGCCTGACGCCAAAACCGATCTTCGACCTGAAGATCACGTGCAAAGATAGCACTGGAGATACCACCCGTCTTTCGACACCCTGCGTATCCCGCGAGGCGCGTGTCGGCGCAGCCTTAAGTATCCGACGGCTCGCCCCCACTCTACAAGCGGCGGGCGTTCATTCGGCTCGCTAGTCAGTCCTCTCCAGGGCGCAACCACCATCACCCAGACTCGCGCCCACGCGCGCCCTGTTCTCCCAGTAATTTTGGTGCCGGGATTTCCCTGCCCGGCGCGTGCCGGCGAGGCGCCGCCGCGTTCCACCCCCGTCCCCATTCCGGCTTAGGACTGGGCTTCCCGAAGCGGACCGCCGCAGCAGCGCTCTACCCGCGACGCCACAAGAGGAAACCATTTGTAACCCCGCCGTTTTACAATACTGATAGCGTTGTCTCTTGCGGCGGGGTGATGAACTGCGTGAAAGGGCGATTTCGTCGTGGCACTCGTGCCACGGACTCCAGCTTGTGGTATCGACCTTGACAAACATCAGAGGTTCAAAGCATCGCCGGCGAAGGCAAGAGGTGGGCGACCTTCTCTGCAGGCGGAACTGCAGCATGCGTTGCACACTGCAGCAAAGGCTATATCGCGATTTTTCTAACTTTGCCTCTCAAGGCCCATCTTCACAATGAAATGTCATGTTATTTCGCGTCTTTCTCAGTCGTGTCGCTAGATATCGCACGATCGCCACCGTATGAAGCAGTGCTTGCAATCATGTGACTTCTAGCGGCACGAGCGAGAAAGACGCGAAATGACGTGTGATATTCCATCGTCTGACCACGCAAATACACGAGTTCTATATTACTGAAAGGCTGTGTATATTTATGTTTTTGTAGTTAGCTGCCACCGGGTTATGCCCAATTGCAGTTTAAATAAATCTAATCTAATCTAAATTTTGCTACGCTCCATTCATCAACAGCGGAGAAAGAAGGTATTCCATGGGCGACGAAACAGGCGATTTTGAATTTTGCTCAGAGGCGTCATAGGCTTGAGGATATTTTACATGCAGTAAATCTACTAACATGGGACAGCAAGCTTTACTTCCCCTCCGAAGGAAGGCGTACGAAGGATTTTTTTCGCCCCTAAAAATCCATTCGATCGGGTTTGAACCCGTGAACCTGGGTATAACAGTCCGATTCGCTAACCGTTACACCATCGCCGGCAATGTAGTATGTGTGATAGTAAGTGTAATAGATGAGCTGTCTTCGAACGGTTTTATTTTTCATTTACGTCCTAATTTGTCACACAATGACATAACGCAGGGTTGTCGAACTGGCGGCCCGCGATGCCATTTATTGTGACCCACAAAAGGTTTTTGGTCAAAATTGGAAGTCCTTTTCTATCATGTCGAGCGAGAACATTGGGCGAGGTCAACAGCCCATTTTAATATAATAATAGCGTTTAGATGTAAGGATTTTTTTAGTAAATTCAGAAATTCAAATCATCCTAATGTCTCACAGCGTTATGCATGCTACGGCCTATATCACGCAGGGTTCCCTCCTGTTTCATAGCAGCCGAGTGAACTGTCGATATCAACAATACGAAAGAGTCAAGAGTGGATCGCGCGAGAAATGTAAATATGGCCCACAACCATTTGAAAAGTTTTAGTTATGGCCCTTGAGACCTTGCGAGTTGGACACCCCTGGCATAACGTATTGTTGGTAGAACTCGACCAAGCGAAGAATGAAGGCTGCGATTGCGGCGCGTCGTGGAACTAACAGTGAAAACACGGGTCTGTACAGTCAGTTTAGCTAAAAAAAATGTCGCTAGGAGCGGGAAGCGAGTTCAGAGACTGCTCCTACGGAATCACCATGGCCTCCTTCATAGAGGTTGTGAATCAGCTGATAAAATATAACTTCAGAGACGCATCATGCAAGATTTGCACTGACTGTTTTATTTTTGTCCCTTTAGTTGCTTTCTTTACTTTTCACCGTTCTATTACAAGACTATAATAAAAAGTTTTGTTTATATTGAATTTTTAATGCTTATTCATTGGATTTAAACATTTTGTATTCTCCTTCATTCATCTTTCTTTCCATAGGCTTTAGAGGTTTGTTAGATATGCAATAAAGTACCATAACATTAACTTTACTGTCATAAGTATCTACAATATTCTTCATTATGGTGGTAGTTTCTTCTTACATAAAAAAGAATTTTATCTGGTTTGGGTTTATCTTTCTTTATATATTGGCAAAGAATTAGTTTCGATGTCACTGCTCATCGAAAGAATTAGTTTCAAAATTTGAATCGTTTTGCAGAGAAAAGTATACTTTAATTTCTTCCAATATGAGGTGCAGACATGTCCAAATATAGTTAAAATATTAACTGAGAATATACTAGATTTGCAACGAAATAAATCGCGCTTTTTTTCACAATAATTGGCATGGTACCATTTTCATTTTGAATTGGGTATCTTTTTATCTCCATGTCTGTCGTTTCGGTTGTAAACACAGACAGTGGCGCGCTCCTGTAAACATCATTCTCAAGTTGGTCGAGCTATATAAAGATTCAGTAAACATATGAGACATCAAAGGAAATACTCTTTGCATCAATTCAATTAGTTCCTGGAGCGGTGGTTCAGCTTGTTAATGTTAGGAACCTTGCGCTTCCATACAGTTGCTTCATATTAACGAGTCTAGAAAGAAATTCAAAATTTACAACATCCACAGTTAATATGTTTCGAATGGCCGCAAGGGGAAAGCCATTTCGAACATTCCAGAAAATGTTTCGAAAATTGTTTTAGAAAAGAGCTCTGACGAAATTGTGGAACTAAAGTATTGAGAAATATTGCCACATTCAAGAAAGTGATTGAATAAATTCTAGATACTTAAACATTTTAATTACTTTCTTTACTAATGAAGTTCTCGCGTCAGTAGTACATGAAGACAAACATTTAACGCTGAATACTATGTTTTGAGTTCAAAATTTGTCTATAACTTGTTACTTTTGTAAGAAAGGATATAGAGAGCATTAATAATATTTATGTTCACGAATCTGGTTTATTATAAATCATTTCTGCATAACCTAATATTGGCACCAAGAAACTTTACAAAATACTTTTCAATTTCCCCAGCTGTAATTTTGTTTCATTAGAATGTTTAATATGAAACTTCCATTGAAACTTCCGATGTACTTTTGTTTCCCTGCATTTAACAAAAGCTTTTCTATTTTTTGATTAAATGCAACACTAATATCTTTTCAATGATCATAAACAAACTTGCTCCGATTTTAAGTACGGAGAAACATGTCTCCAAGAATCAAAATAGATTTAGTACGATTTTGTTGGCAAGTTATTATATACATTAATATTACAGACTTCTTGAATGATAATTCCTTGACGCAAAAAATTTTCGATAAGAGATGGAACAGCAATGATTCCTGTAATAATTTTTCTTTTTATCCAATTGATAAAGTTTTTTTTCAAAATGTATTTTAAATAGTTTTTAAAATTAAGATCTTGAAACCGAACTTTTAAAGTCCACGCGCTTTCTGTGCTTTCTACCCATATTAGTTTATTGAAAAAGTCTGAATGTTTTCAAGTTTTCTACATTTTAATCTTTTCAGTTAAGTTTAGGCTCTTATCCAAGCCATAGTTTTCGATTTCAGTTCTCAGTCATACACATTTCCTCCGGAGACAAATTTATTATTTGAACATTTTTTAGTAGCCTTTCATTTTATTCATTCTTCAGTTTCCTCTCTCCCCACAAGACCACCACCAACGAATCACCTGAGCCCCTCTCCTTTTCCCTCGCACCCCTTCCCCCAACCAATCCCCTTAACCACTCCCACCGTCCCGCCCTTCGCCACTAACTTAGATCTTCACAAGCTTCGGAATCTTTGCATGGCATGTTGTAAAGTCTATTAATTTAAATTTGAATAATAGATTTTGAATTTATTCAACTCCCATTCACAAGAATTTTGTTAGCATGATTTAGAAGTATATTCAGAACTGCTATTTTTTCCTTTTTCTCTAGTTACTATATATTGGGAATGAAATATGAATCAACAATACAAACTCAGTATCGGTTGGAAAAATCGGTGATAAAATGTTTTATCGATCTGCAAGTACTCCCATGCCATGACTAATGACTATTAGCGTTGATTCAAATTCAGTTAAGATAGGATCAGGTGGCGAGACTATTCACGTTCTTTTGTTTCACGTATTCGTCCATGTCACGCCTGTCAGATTAGAAGCATGAAACTAACATTTTAATCAGTCAAAATCAAGATCTAGTTGAACTGTTCCAGGGAACATTACAGTGGTTTAGTTTTTGTATTAATTGATTAGTGATTCTGTGCGCGTGAACCGCAAAGGTCATTATATCCGTAAGTGTAGTGATTGTTTATTTTTAATTGGGAGGTGGCGGTGATCTACTAGTCGGCGAGACTTAGTAGATAGATGTGACTTGTCGGCGAGATCCCCGGCGTCGACCTGCAGTAAGCTCCCAAGCAGTCACCCGGCATGTGTGGTAATGTAATGAATGTACGTATCTGCGTGTGTGTATGTGTGTGAAAGTAAGTAAGGGGGCAGGATAGTGCAAGAAATGGGAAGGAAAGATCGGGCGCGGTCCGTGGCTAGTTTGTTAGGATACTGCTCCGCCATTCGCCTAGTGTTGATCCGAGAAACCACAAAACTGTACCGATCAGAGTAGCAGGCCGCTAGAATTCTTCTCCAGACAGAGGCTGAGTAGGACCTTACTACGGAGCTAGTGTCGAAAATTCTGCCACCGTCGGAAGTGGAACCCAAGAATCTGCCGGTCAGAGGCACTGCAGAAACATCAGTTGGGAGCAGCCTCTCCCCGTTTCATTTTTGGAGGCAAAGGTATCAATGTGAAGCCCATCACATTTAATTTTCTAAAAAATTGTCGCATTTGTTTTCTTTAAACTTAGCAACTATAGAGCAAAGCGCATTTATAAAATCTGTATAGCTTTGATTTGAATTAAATTTTTCAGATTTTAAAAATCTGAAAAATTCTCATTCTCTGATTTATTACTCCTCCAAAAATTTTTCTCAAAACAATTTACATGTAAGTTTTAGATCGTTAAATGACTTCATGGACCTTAAACAAATGGTAGGAGATTTTGAATAATAATGCTATTAGATATATTACGTATACCTGGCTTTCATTTAATATTAAGAAACTATCGAAAATTTTAAATCCTGACAAACTCCTGTATGCAAGATTTTGTAATAGATCTCGAATTTGAAGTGCGAAACCAGCATTCATAATGAAACGAAACTATGAAAATTAAATATATTAAAACACTTTATTAAAGTGGTTTTTAGCTACGTTAGTTTCTTGAAAATTTATAAACATTCGAGGAACATTGCGCGGTTCCAATGTTCTCAATTATTTCAAATTTTGATGAAATTAGTCTAATGTTTCAAAACTTTAGTAGCAAAATTTCAGATTTTTATAACATTTTTAAATTATCGTCTTGTGAAAAGTAAATAGAGAATATCAGATTTAAAATCCGACATTCATTCTGAAGGTGGGTTTATCTATATAGTTCAAGAAATGCGAAGTTATTAGTAGCACAATTATTTAACGGGAAGAAATAAAAGGTCAACCAAATTCACAATTGGGGACACCATAAGGATTATCATTGCCCAAGAAATTACGAATTCCATCAAAACAATTTCTGCAGGCGTCTCTAGTAACATTTAATCAAAATATTAGGACAAAGACCATTTGCTACCGCTGTTCAAACAGATCAAATTTGTGTGGCTTGATATTTAAATTTCTTGATGAACAAGAAACGTATTTTATTAACAATTCTCATAGAGAACCATTATTTAATTCGACATTGTGGAATATGGGAAGGGTTCTCGTAGAATAAAAATACTTTTATTCTATAATCTGGAAAACAGAGCAATGATAACGGAAAACTTTAAATCTTTTTGGAAAATTAGTGAACCTTAGAAAGAAGTCTTAAAATATAGTTGTTATTTCCAGGTTGTCTAGTCTCAAAACTCAAATTACTAGGTGACCAAGAACTAACTGTCATTTGATCAATGAATTGGTCAAGTAATTTAACATCACTTTTATATTCTCAACATAACCGCAGATATTAATAGACTACATGATTGGAAATTGTAATAAAGGATGTAACACGCTCTACTTGATCTCATACGGAATAATGCATTAAGACATGACAAAAACGAAATTATTTCAACAGAGTGGAAAATATCCAGAAATGTGGCCTGCAACAAAGGCTCGAAGAGAGAGAATGCAGCTACTAGAGCGCGAACGAGATCATTGCAGTTAATGCTCGACAATATAAATGTAGCAGTACAGGAAAAAGCTGGAATGAAAACTATCTCAGATGACTCGAAAATAGTCTTTCATTGGTAGGGTCATTTTCAGTTGATTAAGAAGAAAGGCAAAAATAATTTTAATTTAATTTTGGCTTAAATTAAATCAATTTTATTTTCATTTTGGATTAAATATATTAAATAATTAAAATTAATTTAATATCCGACAGAAGACGCAGAACTCCCTATTTTGCCATGATGGCTTAAATTTGAGAAGTAATAGGTGAGAAATGATTTGAGAAATGTCACTGTGAGGACTGACAAATACAGAGATCGCAGAGAGGATCGAGAAAGCAAAGCAGGACCAGTTAGAACTTCATCGCCTTTGTTCTGTGCCACTGTAAATGGCCACTACTCAGGACCTGCAATCAAAAAAAGAAAAAATAGGTACAATGAAATCTTTCCACTCTTAAATTTTACAAATAAATCTACCATTTATGAATATATTTTATTTCCTTTCATAATATTTCAATTTGCGTTTGCAAAAATTATATTTACTTGAATTTCCGTGTAAATAATGTATGAATTTTCAAAGGTGCCCGGTTTTGGTTGTTTGACGTATATTTGTGCACTTTTTCTCTAGATCGAGAATCCCTACTATCCATCATTATATGATTAATAAATGCACCAATAAAGTGTGCTTACTAACATTGAACAAATTTTTGCCCCTGAGTAAAAAATGCAACTGCTGATTATAGTCTTGCGAAAAATCTGATAGATATGATATTTGGTAAAAAATCTGAACGTTGCTCACCAACGTCACTATACTTGTCTGTATAGTCACTAACACTGTCTTTAAACATTATTATTTTTTTTACATTTCATATCGCTGAAATATGAGATAGTTCATTTGTTTCCAGTCTAATTCTTATCTCAATATAGACTTTTACACTTGCTTGGTAGCCGCAGTTTTTTACTAATCCTGTAAGATGGTTACGTCCGTCAATCACATTAAAGAGTACCTGAAACAGCAAAATTACTGGCACAGATATTTGCTCTTCACAAAATCAATACATACTTCTACAGAGTTCAAACCAAAGAAATAATCTGCGTGTAAATTCATCTTCTGTTTTCCTTTATTGATTTTTTACACCTTCTTTATAGCTAACTTGAATTAAAGTTAGAAATAAAATAATGGGTGAAATAGAAAACCTAGTGCTGAAAAATAAATAGAATTAGAGCTGAAAACAAGAAAAATTAGTGCTGAAATAGAATAGAAAAATTAGTGCTGAAAAATAAGCAGAATTAGAGCTGAAAATAAGAAATATTAGTACAGTCATCACGTATTGACCATTTATTGGGTAGGCTTATGTAGTCCATTTATTAGGGAATTCAATAATTACTATTTCTTGTAAAAAAGTCCTATTAACATTACTTTAGGTTTACGTATTTTTGCCACGTATTCACATGGACTTAAAAGTTTTTATTTTGCCACGACTCACGCGGACTTATGATTCTGTGAAGAAAAATTAATTTGTTTATATTTCATTATTATCTACAAATGAAGCTACACAACCGTTTCGAAAAAATGCCACCCTGTTTAAAGTGTGCTGTCCGCCAACGAAAGTTTCCCACTGAAGGACGACTGAACGATGGGCGGCCCTTCAGTTTTTCTTCAGGTAGGAAGGCGTATTCCAATTCGTCATTGTATTCCAATTCGTCAATACATTAAATAATATTTTACATTGCTAGTAAATATTTACTGGACAGAAACAAATTTAAAATCCTGTGGAATACAAAATCGAATTGGAACACTTCCATAGCACTTAACCTACCCACCCTGCCCTGTGAGCCTTGTAGGCGTGTCCCTCCTAAACCAACAGTTGGGCAGTGTGACCTTCCTGCAGAACGACGACCTAATCTACTGTCCAGAGGGAGGCCACCAGCCATTCATATCGATGCAAAATGCGAGGTGCAACGGCATCTCGCAGCTCAATAAGTTTCCCACCCAGTCAAGGTTCCCAATTTCTCTATGACGGAATGCATGCCAAGTGCAAGTAGCGGTGATCCAACACCGGAGTGGATCCCGTAATATGGCTAAGCAAGCCGTCTTCCATTACAGACTAACCGGGCTCTGCAGACTTCCTTCTACACTTGCCCAACCTAATTTAACAAAATTATTTTATATTCCAATCAACATTAATTGCAATGTGTATTATGTTTCATTTCTCTTTAAAATTATATAACTTGCAAGCAAAATGACATTAAATATTATATGATCTTTTATTTACATTGTAAATATTTAATACTAATTAGCATTGAAATTGAAGTGAAATAACAATTACACACACTACAATTTTCAGGAATTAATTCAGTATTACATGTAAATCTATTCTTACGTTTTGATAAAAGATGTTCATTTCAGTAAACAAGACTGCAGTAACCCAGCAATATATTAAACTAAAGGCGGACCAATACCCTCCTAAATTATCTGAGCGGAGCCAATGCCTGCACGAGGAAGAATTGTCCCTCCCAACCTACAAATGAGTGCATGTGGGGAAAACAATTTCTACTCAGCTTTCATGCTGCGGCGTTCTTTTCTCACTTTCATATTTATTTTCGCTGTACTCATTTCTCTGCATCAGTTTCGAAGTAGGTTTGTGTGCGTGCGGCTGGACCTGTGTCATCCGTCGTGCAGGCGGGAGAAGGAACGCAAGCGGCCTGGCTTCCCTTAGGGCTGCCCCGGACGCTGCGAAGGGCACAGGGCCGAGGACAGGGTCAAGCATGAAAGGGCTCCACCCATAACACTCACCGATTCCAGTCTCCACCGGCGTCAGGCCAAACGTCGCTCTTCTGCCAGGGGTGCTATGCTACCCTGCCCTGTGGTTTGGAACCTACTCTACCCTACGCTACCTGTGAACTGCTCACCGTATTCTCTGCTCAAAATTCTTCTAAATGATTGAAACATTTAACACGCAATGTTCGTAATTAAACATCGTAAATTATTAAATTTCTTAAATCCTGACCTGTTGAAGCAATTCTTTGTCACATTTTAAGTTCATATTTTGAAATTTGTGGAAGTATTCTTGTAATCTAAGATTGATAACTCTTAAGGAATTTTAATTCATACTTTCAAACTAGACTTCAAAATATTTTCCTATTCAAAATAAGCTGGAACTAGGATAATATTACTGTTATAATATTAATATAATACTTGATAAATTACACCATTTTATCCTGCAAATAGTGTTGGTCTTATTGTGCTCATTTCGTATTTGATTCATTAGAGTTTTATTACGGATTAGAAAACATGACCATGAAAAGGAACAATTTCTTTACGTTTGCTGAACGACTATTAGGCCTTGAAACTAGTACATCTGTGCTTTCCAGATTTTAAACTTTTTCCTAACCACCTGGCGGGAACAAGGTATATTTAGGAACGACGAGAAGAAACAGCGTCGGAGACCAAGGCCACGAAGTGAAGTCCAGCTACGTCGCACAAAGTACGCCACAACACCTACACTTCTGAAGTTTCACAAGCACTTTTCCCACAAACCATTTTTTCATATCACATTCTGCTCAATTTTTGAGCGTGAACACTTGCGCATCAAACAAAATTTCCACAATTCGTCAGAGCTCAGTACTATCACTTCACAACACTGTAAACCTGTAAATCTTCATCCACACTCACTTTTCACAAGTATTAATCGGTCTGAATCACTCGCTTTGAATTCTTTAGACCTGATTACTCACCACACGCATTTGATCCAGGAACTAATTGCACTCGAAGAATTTAACCACTGACACCAAGGCACTTTGAGGAGAACCATCAACAACCTATCCACAACCCGCACATCGCTTCCGGATCCCCCATCGCCTCTCGCCACCGCCACGAACTGAGTGAGCATGTGGTGGTGCGCAGTCACAGGGCAGAGCGCGAGGCGTCGGTCGCAGCGATTGTCCGCCCTTTCCAAGGAGTAAACAGGAGCTCGCTTCACAAGACTACAGCAAGAGTGCTCGACTTAGAAGATAATAATTGAAATAAAATAATATTTAGTAGTATTAAAAATTGGATGAGTCTATGTACTTTTAATCACATTTCTGAACGATTCGGTTTAAATGGTTTATGAGATGTATATCTCCTACTTCCAGTAGAATGCAAAGAAGTTAACTATTAGGACTAGCCGTAATGAGATTGCAATTTATTTCTGAAAAAAAATAATGATGCTAAAATGGAGCAGAATTATTTGTATTACTTACTTCTTCTTTATATTGAGTGGAAACTACCTTGTCAATTTTGCTCCAACCCCTTGCCGTCCGCCATCTGTCGGCGCCTTAGACACCTAAAAGAGCTTCCTGGGATAACTACTACTCAATTGGACAAGCGGTGCTGTAACAGCACGTACTTTCTCACCCTTACTTTCTCACAAAGTTGGGCAAAAGTACTCAAATTTTCGAAAAATTGTATGACTGTATTTCAAAATCTCTCTTTAACCTTCCGGTGGGCGCGCCATTTTTACTCATAAAAGTGGGCGCGTCGGATTACTGCATGCTGCCTCGAGAAAACAGTGTTTTGCTACCTCAAAACCGCTATTATTTAATTTAAGAAGGAAGAATAAAAACGCACAACTATTCATTTCATGATTCAAGTTAAAATATTTTATAAATCACGGAAATGTGACTATTTTTAGGTATAGAATTAAAAGCTCTCTGTTTACGAAAACCTTATAAAACAAAATATAACAAAGAAAAAATTAACAAGAAAATGGTTAATAACATTACAAATTAATTAAATGAAACAGTCTACTATCCTTAAATTTTAGAAAAGCATCAATTGGTTTTCATCAAGCCGTTTCCAGTTAATTCAAGAAAATGCCTGATTTCTTCGTCTGTTTCAGCCCTTCAGCACACAAAAACAAACAAAAATAAAACTACAAATAATTGGAAAATCAACAAAAATCAACAAAATCTCACTTTGAACCTCTATGATTTTGCTTACAATGATCGAAAATACGTGTAAATAAACAATTTCAATAGGTAAAATGTTTGGAATACTAAAAAACTAACACGAGTGGGTGCGGAAGAGCATGCAGTACTGCAGGCAGAACTTTACTACTTTCAAATCTTCTTTACGACTGGTAGGGAGAAGGCAACGGAACGAAGATTCCCGCGTTAGAACAATATATACGGGATTTCAGCGTGCTTTGGTCCCTAGAATTTTCAATATCGCGGACATTCGGTATCGCCAACTTCGAAAATGTACATGAAACTAGGCTTTGGCGCCACATTCAAATACATGCAATTTGTCGACAGTAAACTTCCCTCATTATAACTTTAAGTTTAATCCACCGAAAATTTTCGAAACCTTAAAATATTAGTCATTTATGCCAACTATTTTGATAATGTTTTCCTAAAATTCATAACGATTAAATATATAAAGTTAAACGCTCTACTTCATTGTACAATGCAAATATAATTAGACCACTGCAGCTATAAAATACATTCTTATACAGATAGTAAATTATTGGTACAGATGTTGAATGACTTAAAGATAAAAAAATGGAAACAGAGTATTTCTTGGTCTCCATGAAATAACATAGCATTTTTGGTGTGGTACTTTATCACATTATTTATTTTTGAATTTTTAAACCAAGCAATTCAAACAATGCCAGATAAGCGTGTTAAAGTTACGCACAAAAATCGTGGTAAATTACGAATATTATTTAATATTGCTGTACTATTAAGTACAGCAAGATACAATGTTATTACTGTATTTTGAAATTTGAAAGCAAAGTATAAAAAAAGATGAAAAAGACGGATTCCGAACTTACATGTGAAATGGCATATTTATTTGCGGAAAGATGTTGATGATATAGTATAATAAATCATACATTTTTGTTTTCAGGGAAAGATCTGTAGTTTATGAAGATTAGCTGAATGGCATACTGTTTTGAGGTTTCCTCACTATCACAGGATGTTCAATCCAAATGATTATGTGTGGTCACAGGCAAAGGGGTACTTTGATAAGAATGTCGTTTCAAAACCTGGCCAGGGAAAGGAAAGGTTCAGAAATGTTTGAAAGAAGGCCTTAGAACAGGTGTCTTAGTTATTGAAATTCATTGACACATTTATCACAAGGAAAGGAGGTTCAGTGTCTTAAATTCAATAGTGTTATGAATACAATATTTAAAGTGTTTAAGGTGTCATCTACAAACTGGAATAATGCAGTGGATCATGCGGAGAAAATCATGGTTGAGTATAGAGTAAATATGGGTTCCATTGCGGAAACAATGAATTTATAATACAGCTAAGCATGGACTGTGACACAGATTGTTCAGATGAGGATTCCATGGAAGATGACTTAATTCCATGCACTAGTTATCCATGCACTAGTTATCATGAATTAGTTATCAGGGCCGGGCAATAAACTTTTTTCTGACGAAAATACGCCGTTTTTTCGCATAGCATTACATAACTTTCCCTATACTTTGTATATTACTCCGTATATGCGTATGTATACGGGAAAGTAAAAAGCTACGCGATGTTTCAAATTCGCGGCTAGAATGGAAACAGGAAGATGGCGTCATGCGAATGGGTTTGACAAAAAAATCTGTGTTTTTGTCTAATAAGATATTTACTTCTTCGTCTGAGTATGATATGATTAGGCATACTTTATGCTTGGCGTAATATTGGGGGTGTAAAGGAATTATACAACTAAATTATAATAGTATAATAGTCATAAGGTATACCCTAAAAATGAGTTTGATAGACTAAATCGGTAGAGCCATTCTAAGAAAAGTTTGAAATGAAGACAATATTGATTTATTAAAAATTACAAAATAATTTAATATTACTTTGGAGCCACATTCAGTTTTCTTCACCTTCTTGAAAGTTTTTTTAAATAGACAGCTACCTTATACGTTTCGTTTCCGAGTTTGCACAGTGGTAAAGTACGTTAACCCAGCGAAGCGCTGAGTTTAGGGAAGTCCGGATTCAATACTCTTGCCGGCCATCCTGGTCGGGATTTTCGTTGTTTCCTTCGGTCAACCAGGCGAATGCTGGCATGTTTCTACTGAAAGGCCACGATCGAAAAATAGGCATCGCAAGCCGAATTCGTTAACTACGTGAAATCACGAAGGTTAAGCAAATTTGAGACATCGCGGTTTCCTGGTTGTGTGAGCGACTAACGACTAACTGATATAGCGGCGCCGAAGCCAATTTCTCCTTTCGGGAGATATAATGGCTAAATTTAAAAAATGCAGTTGTGGATGTGTAACGTGTGTTGCGAGTTGCATTTGCCCCTGCATTTCCTTCTATGCTGTTATCTTCGAACCTTTGTTTTTACGACCATGAATATGTTTAACTTACGCATGTGGAATTTTATCTCTCGGCAGCAACAGCACTTTAAAGGCTTCTGCGTTGATAGGGTCTTATAAGTAGTTGATAATCATGTTTCTTTAGCGTATTTAAGATAGACAGGCCAGTGAAATGAGGGAATCCACGAGCAATATTTTAATTGCCAATATATACAATGGATAATGTAAGAAAAATTACTGTATAGATTATTAAAAAAGTCGTATTGGAATAATTAATGATATCTCGATATCGGTTTGCAATCAGTGGTGTATGAATCACTGTCAAGCAAACATTTGGATTGCGACAATGTGTCACAAGCAATTACGAGGCCAACTCAGAGCGTCACGTCTACACAAGAAGAACGAGTAAGTCCCCCTCGCACCCACAAGGCGCTCTTTCGAGCGAATACGTCACCCTGTCAACAGCTCATTGCGAACCGCGAACCGAATGTCTGTCCGTTCGCCCCGCAGCGCAGCCGTATCTCTCGGCTCCCAGCGGTTGAGCCATCCGTCACCACGTTGTCCTTGCGGTCGAACGCCTCCGGCTCGCGCCCCCCCTTCCGCCCCGCCCACTGCGCCGCCCATCCATCAGCCCGAAGGACAAGCTGCGGCATCTGCCGGCGGCCTGATTAACTCGTCGCCAGGTGCGGGGGCGGCGCGGGGCGGTGCGGGTCACGCGATGGCCGGTGTCACACTCGCTAACGGACGGTCCTCCCCCCCCCCCGCTCCAGTGATTTGCACCCCGCCACCGCGCGTGCGAGTCGGAGAGGTGGTACAGAAGGTTGGGTATTAGGTGTGAAGTTTTCGAATCGGAGAGGAAGGATCACCACTTAACGAATAAGTTGGACATTCAATCATTTTGGTTTATTAAGTTTAATGCTTTTTAAATTTATTTATGTTAGGTTGCTTTATAAACAACTTATAATAGGTCATTAGAGACAATATCAACTTAGGTCATTAGCGACATTAATTTACATATCAATAACGGTTATTATACCTCATCACAATAAGAATTATTAAATACAAAGTTATCCATCAGAGATGAAGGTGACGTTTATGTATGCCATCTGTGACTGTTCACCTTTTTTTTCACCATAAGTCATTGTTTATTTAAAGTAAGTTTAGTCTTATTCTGGTATTAATACTAGAATAACTTTTTTACGAGATTATATTTTGCACAGTAGTGGCTGCTGAACTATGTGTAAATGCTTTTCCAAAGATTGGTGACGTCATGCAAGTATGTCATCTCTGATTGTTCCTCTTTGTTCTCCCAATACATCATTAATTACTAAAAATAAGGACAAATTGTATGCTTACACACTGAATCAAAATTTCTGGTCTATAGTCCATCACCAGCATATTAAAATAGGATTTTTCTGGACTTTGTAGCATTGTCAATGTTAGTCTCTAACATATCATTTTATACTGATGCCAAACACCGATACGCACCCTACACTGTCATTAGGTAAATTGGTTTACAACTCATCTGTCATCTTGCTTCCCATTAATTTTCTTTTCACTATACCCTCACTAAAATGCATTGACCATTGCTGCGCACTCCCATCTCGGAAGAAGAAAACTAATTTGTTTGTCTGCAATTCAATGTAGCAAGGCGCACCCACGCTATCCATTTGCATAGGTATTGTTATAATAGATGATACTGGCTGGGGTTCAGGACGGTGTTAGATAGTGATTTGTGGAATTCGCGTCAACAGAGAACAGTTATCTCAGTTTCCTGAAAGTACAAATCTTACACCCGGCAAAATGTAGTGGGAAATGCCAACTCGCTGTTTTCTGTTCCAAGGAAAGTCCATTACCATGCCCCATACACGAAAGTCTGATCAGTTTCTGCCACAGCGTGTATTGAGGGGCTTTATCCTCAAAATCTTTAAAAGTCAGTGGATGTAGGAATGGTCGACGTGAATTCTGCTATGGATTAAGAAGCAAATGATAACATGCAAAATCAGATTAGGCAGTATAAAGAAAACAATATCAGCATCTCAAACAGTTGAATTAATACTCAACAATAGCAGCGCAACAAAATAACAGGTAAAAGTATGGGTGATCTGTGGCATAGCGGACATGGCCTTTCAACCGTTGGGATTAAACAAATTGCCTTTCAATCCCTGTGGGAATATGTGATGGACAAAATCGGGATCTCGGAAGTTTTCCTCAGGGTTCTCTCGATTCCCCACCCTCTCATTTTTCCACATCATTTTTCTACATCATTTATCATTTCATTACCAACGTCAACCGTCAATTCATTTCATCAATCCCAGAGTAGATTTTATATCTTTGATTGTGGTGATGATTCTCAAATATTCTCAAATAATGACTCAAAGCTAAATTCGTAGTGACACCTTAAAAATGCGTGTCTTTGAGTGACTGATTCTTATTCATAAATGCAACTATTATCAAATGATTGGAGCAATGATTGACAAGTCATTTGGATTGGGGAGGTCACCACTTCCTTTGGTGATCCTGATTAAGCCTTTCATTTCCAGATTTTGTTCTAATCCGGCGTTCGTTTGCACTTTGAAAGACGATGACAATGATTTTGTAGAAAATTTTAAATTCTGAGCGTAAAAAATTTGTACAAAAAAAACTGCATAAAACATGGACAACGCATAGCAACTATACAATGACAAACACACTCTAACAATATTGAACTTCGTGGACATTCAACCATGAGACGGCTGATGCAAATTACACGCGGACACGTTGACAATTATCTAAGAAAGTAGTCATTCCGAGTTCATGAGAAACCGCTATGAAATGCGTGCCATTGTAGTCCGATACATGACTATACATTTAAGCAATTACATATTATTAAAGATTCCCTTATTCCTGAACTGTTGACCATGCAATCCATCCTAAAATATTAACCAAAAATATTTTATGAAACCTATCAATACAAAATAAATTCTACTTAAAAATAGTAATAGTAATTACCTAACAAAACATAGAACACGTACGTTAGATTGTTTTCCTTTTTACGCGTTATAATAATTTCATTGAGATGTTACGAAAATTTATGAATTTTAGTTACATTTACATAGTCCACATTTTTACAATTCAGTTCCTAGAGACTTTCTTGTTGGTACATGAAATAGAAATGAAATTGAACTGAAATGAATACAAATGAAATTGTCAATTTGATTGTTTATTTCAAGTTTTTGGACGCGTACACTGCTGTTGTCATTATTCCTGTAAGTGTTGTTAATTGGTCGCTTAAAAAGTGTGGTAATGCATGGACATGTAAATGTATGTAAGTAAAGGGTAAGGACAGGACAAGGAAGAGGAAGGAAAGATCGCGCGCGGTCAATGGCTCGCCTGTTAGCGTACTCTCCGTCAATCGCCTTGTGTTGATCGGAGAAACAATGGAAAACTGCTTACGAGAGCAACCGAACTCTTGAATTCTCCGCCAGACAGCGGCTGAACTCGGACTAGCTATCTATTCGTAGCTAATGTTGAAAATCCTTCCATCGTCGTGACTTAAGCCCTACGTCCTTCCGGTCAGAGGTACTACAGTGGCATCAGTTGATGCACTGAGCTACCTCAGCCGGCGAGTTTAGGTTAGTAAAGAAACCTGTTAAAAAGATGAAATAAGGTCAATGAAGAAACTCTTCCGTTTGGCAAGTGTAGAGCGATTGTATCACGCCTCGGATCCTTGTTTGGCTGCAATAGCTTAGCACGAACACCATCGTCTCTTGAAATATCGCTGACCGTGAGATCCTGAGGTTCCAGACGAGAAATTTCACACTGATTACATAACTAGGACGAATTCAACAAGTCTAGATCAGAATTCTAATGGCTGGCTGAACTGATCAATGTTTTTTATAAACATTCTCCAATCAATACCAGACGAACGACGAAGCAATATTCTAAGAAATGGGCCACGGATCGTTGTTTTCTTTCCTTCCTCCTCATTCTTGCCCCTGCAACCCTGACTCACACACACACACACACACACACACTTATGTGTACATGGAGAAAAGGAGAAATGACCCAGTGGCACCTCCCGTCCTCATGCGCACAGCTGTCAAGGGAGTGGTATGCTTCTTTGTCAGCGAACAGAGCGGCCCGGGGGCGGGGGCGGCGCGGGGGCGGCGCGGGGGCGGCGCGGGGCCGGGTGGAGCGGTGTAGAGCGCGCGAGAGGCGCGGAGTCGGCTGTGAAAGCTGCTAGCCACACGCGGGCGCGGGTTACCTTGGTCCGACCATTCATCATTCCGCAAATCCCCTTCTAAATACCGCGCTGAAATTTATATCTGCTTTCCGGCCGACGTATGGAGAAGCAACTTAGTCCGCGGCGGTCGCACCTCCTGCGCTCTCCTCGCGGAATCTCCCGCGGTGACAAACACCATTTCGCCATAGCTCTTGCGAAATTGTCACTGTGTGTATCCGGTGCCAAACATTAGTCAACGTCCGACTTCCTTGTTGGCAGAGATTATAAGCATGGAGATTTGAATGCCGGAGCCTGTGGAAGAGGTCTGGCGGTAGCTGAATTTTTGACAAACATGCCAATGCGCTTAGCCGCTAATATACAAACATAAATGCGTTTTAGGTTAGCTCGACAGAATATTTTCTTTGAGATTGTATTTCAAACGATTCAGAGAAAAGAGGAATGGATGATGGAAAGTTTTTCACGTCATATATTTTTTATTGAATAATGGAGTTGCACTAATGTTCGTATTGGAGCTTGATGATGGAACAAATCGGACTCCGAAACGTAAAGAAATGTTTTATGTAGTGACCAACTCATATGAATAAAATCAGTTATATGATTTAAAAAATTGTTGTCTAAAATAGAAACGCTTCAAAATTCATATACTGGTCTCAGTTAAAGTTTGTCAATACCCGAGGTTTTCAACAGTTCAAGTCTGTTATGTTTGAAATCGGCCTTAAGTCGTTTAATATTTTTCGTATCACCGGCTTTTGTAAGAGAGAAATCGTGTGAATTGGGTGAAAACTTAATTTTCCTGGACTTCTCTCCGGAATAATTTACAAATAGCATAGGCACTAAAAATCTTTCTACCTTTAAAAAAATCTCAGTTCTTTCACGATCAAATCAGCAATGTGGAAGAAATAGGACATGGTGAAAACGAGTACTTAAGGGAAGAAATTTACGGAGATAATAAATGGATGTAGTTAAGAAGTTGAATTAAGGAAGAGAAATATGACCTCTAGAAAGAATTTACGGAACGATTGAAGAACGGCTTTGTGAAAAAAAGTTAAAAAGATATTTGGATAACACAGATCTACAAATCCAGAAGTTATGAAATTGCTTTGCCCTCAGGGATTTGAAACCCTGTTTCATATCATAGGGATATGAAACCCTGTTCATATCCCTAAGGGCAATGCCAATAAGCTCTTAGAGAAATAACTCACAACGGAGAAAAGATATTTGGTAGTAAGATATTTAGTAGCAGGCACTGCATCCAGAGCAACTGTCGCTAAATTTAAATATAAGGATTGTACTTTCTGTGGTAGCGATACATCGTTGGATACCTGCCTCATGACAGACTTTTGGAGAAAATGGACAGTTATTACCCCAAATTTAGTGATATTAATTCTCACATCCTCGACGCATTTCCTAAAGGAATTATCCATTAAAATGAAATACATTAGTAATATTTTAGAGATAGTAAAGTTAATCATTTGAATCAAAATGATCTTGATTTCCTAATCGCATTTACTCAAGGATGCAATCATTGCATAAACATCCTAAATCAGCTTAGGAACAAAAAGAGCTGTCCTCCTGTAAGGGTGATATAATGTATGAACGAGAAGATTTTGAGAAAGAAGATAGACTATTTAGATAATTGCTAATTAATTTCACATTATTTCTGTACAGAATACAAAACATAATTATTAATTAAAGAATGTAAAACGTAAACTAGGAAAGAATTTTCAATTTAAACATATTGCTGCCTCTTGACAAAAATGATTATGTAAGGCATATTTTAAAAGAAAAGAAAAATATATGAATAAAATAATGAAGCGTATTATGAACACAATTTAAACCTCGGTTGTTTGGTAGAAAACGTCTGGCAAACATATTTTCGTATGTAGCAATTTCGTCATGATATTTCGAGAGCGCTTTGTATCCATCTTACCTGTGAAGCTTGAGCGTATGCACCCCTTTCTGGATTTATAGATATAAGGTTTGTTCTACAATTGGGCTGATGTTGCCTGGAGGCAGAATACAGAAACATGAAAGTACATTTACAATTACAAAACACAATTAACAATAAAAACAATATATAAAAAATCAATTTAAAAAACAAATTATCTTCGTCATTACCTAGAACATGCAAATGCATTTACATACATACACAACAAATGAAACTACATATATACTAACATTTAAGTAAATAAACTTACTTACATATTACACCAACATTCATACATACAAACATACACGCTTACATACATATCATACAAAAATATAGGAACACTCGCATACACATCATCCTGCACATATTCACTCATAATCATATTCAGACAAATATGGATAAACATTTTTACATACAACATAATAATATACAAAACTTATAATAATTTTTACACATCTAACACGTAAAACACTCCTTAATATAAATCAATAAAACCAACTTCTGTCAGAATACCCTATAAAAGACGCTTTAGATTAGCGAAATAAACAGAACGAAATATTTGGAGTGTTAAGTGAAAGCCGAGTCAGGAGAAGAGGGCCGTGTACGCAAGGGCGTCGGGCTTCCAGGGCGGGAAGTAACTTGTGCGGCCTGCAGAAGCAACAGAGCTTACCTGAGCAATCGCAAATAACAAGTTACAAGCAAACTTTGCAATTGATTGATTGTTAGTGATTCCGAGCGCGTCAACTGCTAAGGTCATTAGTCCCGCAAGAGTAAGGCATTTTCTTTTCACGGGAGGTGGCGGTGGTCTTCCCCGCTGGATGGCGAGATTCGGCGCCGACCTATCGTCGGCTAGCGGGGTTTTTCCCAAGCAGGTATCTCCATTCAGCGGGCCACCGCCCAGCCGGGACAAGTTCTAATCCCTCAATCGGCCTCCCGGCATGTGTTGTAGTGTGGTGAATATTAGTGTG
The DNA here is from genome assembly GCA_031308135.1 of Acheta domesticus. Lineage (NCBI taxonomy): Eukaryota > Metazoa > Arthropoda > Insecta > Orthoptera > Gryllidae > Acheta > Acheta domesticus. The sequence continues at coordinate 35,329,387 of JAHLJT010004567.1, read as the reverse complement.
TGTAAGTAAGGGGTGAGGATAGAACAACAAAAAGGAAAAACCGCGCGCTGTCCGTAGCCCGTTTTGGGGGGTACTGCTTCGGCATTCGCCTGGTGTTAGTTGGAGCAACCACGGAAAACTGCAGATTAGTACAGCCGATCGCTAGAATTCTCCTGCTGACAGCGACAGAATTCGACCAAGCTGACAAGTTAGTGTCGAAAATCCTTCCACCGTCAGGACTCGAACCCTCGAACCAGAACGTGTCGGTCAGAGGCATTGCAGTGACATCAGTTGATGCCCTGAGCCACCTCTCCCGGTCAGTCATTTCGTACTCTATGCCCTCGGAGAAGCGCTGTGGGGTGTGCTGTTTGGCCCTCTCCAGCTCCTATTTTCCCCTCCGCCACCGGCTATCAGCAGATCCTAACACAAGCGAACGTGTTGCACGCGACGCTGCGAGCTGAGTGGACACGCTGCCAAATGCCAGGGCCTTGTTTTGCCATTAGTCAGAGAACTCACCTGCAGAACGCGCGGCGCGGAGCCAAAACCCGGCGCCCTAAGAGCGCACACATAATATGCGACAACCAAAGCCAGGAACGGGGATAAATTCACATTGAGATCCTATATGTTATTTGGAGTGTAGGTGATTATTAGGTGGCTTATTTTAATGACTTAAAACATCGCCAAAAATGATCAATGAAATGCCCTTAAAATGTTTTTAAAATATCATAAAAGCAAAGAAAAACTGCGCAAAAATTGGATCAAAACCAGTTCAGATGAACAACTTAAGATTTTGGACAATGTTACTTAGTAATAGATGCCTTTCTTTCAAGTTAAGTCATGCTTGACAACTTTTGGATTGGACTGGTCTTTACCAGGAAATCTCTGAAATCCTAATTAGTTATCCCGTAGTCACAGGAACCATAATTACATACGTAATTATAACCGCTGACTTTACAATTTCTGAGCGAAGAAATCAAATGTTACTCAGGAATTCTGTGGATAACATTTGTTGCATCTCGTTGATATGTTTTGATGCAAGTACCATTAAAATAATATTAAATTCGATAAAATCAGCAAAAATTCTTTAAAAATTACTTATTAGTTCAAAAACGTAGTGGAAAGTTAGGTAGAAAGAATTAGTAGAAAAATTGTAAAAAATTACTTATTAGTTGAAAACAGAAAATGCAAAATAAAGCCGTATAAAACAGGCAATTTTGCTTTCGTCATAACAGAACATTAATGTCTACACTAAAAGGCATTGTTCTAAAGTAGATAGAAACTAGTGGTGCTAGAGAATGGCACAGACTTTCCCGTATTACTTTTCTGTTTGGTTTGGTCTCAGCTAGCTTTTCGGACTTTCCAATACTCTTGACAGCTGCCATCTATCGCCGCTCAAACTACATTTTTTTCTTTCCCATATACGTACGTATACACGGAGTAATATACGTAGTATAGGGAAAGTTATGTAATGCTGCACGAAAAAATGGCCAATTTTCGGCGGAAGAAATTCGGTGCCGAGTCGTGATAGCGAAAAAGTGGATAAAAACAGTTGCTAAATTAAGAAAAAAAATCCCCTAACATGTGGTGTAGCCAGAAACCCTTTTTCGTGGGTCCTTAACCGAAAAACCAATTGGAAGGAAAACGTCCGTCTGTCCGTCCGTCCGTCCGTTTGTCCGTCTGTGAACACTGCTAGCGCCTAAACCATACGAACGATTTCTTCCAAAATGCATATTCTCCGGCCGATCTGGTTCTAGTTGAAGCTTTGAGGTTTTGGTCATTATTTTAATTTTTAAATACGAGTTCACTGTTTCTTTGTTTGTAACCGTAATTCTGTGCGAATCGTGTGAAAACTACTCACAGAATTAGAATTCTATCAATAGTATTTGTCATGGTCTGAAGAAGATAAAGTTGTCAATCGTTAAATAAGGTCCATACATTCGACGTCTCAAGCATTACTTTTTCCGGATCATTAATTAACTAGAATTTCTTATGCAAGTACAGGCGCATCAAAACTGCACAATGGCAACAGCAAATCTTTCATCATTTTCTGATATAAACTTTATTAATTGCAGTATTTCGAATTAATGCGTCAAAACCGAACGGTTGTCCGGATGAAGAATCCTTATAGTTATGTTTGAATATTTGAATTGAAGTTTTGTATCACACATAGCAATATTGCAGTAGGTTAAACAAAACTAATTTATAACAAATCTCAGATATTGCATCAGATTGATTTTGAAAGGTACTAGAGAAGAGTTAATATTAATATAATTGTTGTTGGTGTAGATAGCTTTTAATAATAAATAAACGAAAGGTGTTTTCTGGTAGCAAATATCGTATATTTAAAGATCTTTCCGATAGCGTAGCTATCATCAGAGATATCTGAAAATTACATAAAAAACAAGAAATATAGCTTATATAAATTATTTACAAAAATGTTATGTACAAATTGTTAATGACAGATGCGTAAGCAAACTGATCATTACCTTGCTTTCGTTTTCTGCCCAAACGTTGCAACGATCCAGTTCACTTATAATTTATATTTCGTGTTTTTATGTAATTTTCAGATATCTCTGATGATGATAGCTATGCTCCTGAAAATATCTTTAGCCTAAATATTCGATATTTGATACCAGACAAAACTTTTCTTTTATTTATTTATTTACTAGGGAAGAGGCTGATGTATTAATATTTGAGAAAACTGTGCAAATAAGTTCACTCCTAGTTTTAATTTTTTTTTAAATTTATTTATTCTTGCTTGGCCTGAGGCCCTCAGCAGCCGTGAACGACTGGTACAGTAGTTGATTTTATTTTATATAGTAAGTTTGCAAGATATTTTCTTTCATCGTGATTATTACATTTCAGTAGCACTTTATATTGCACGGAAAGGCTAATCGCTTCCAGTCTGTTTAAGGAGGGTCAAAAAATTCTCTGGGTAATTTCCTTTTTAATCGTTTACGATGAGGGTTCTGTTTGCCAAGTTTGAAATGGATAGCTGAAGGTATTCGAGAAATTTTGTTATAGAATTTTGCGGATAGAAGGGAAAAATGTACAGTGATAGGTGTGATACCGAGTTCTTGATGGATTTGAGAGTTTGGGATGAACCAGGGTGCTTTTGTGATTATTCTTAGGAATTTATTTTGGAAAGTTTGGATTTTCTGAATATTTGTTTTGGATGCTGCGGCCCAGACAGGAGATGCATAACTTAATATAGGATTTTTTTTTTTTAATTTTAAAATTTTAATTTTGAGCGCAAAGCGTTTGCTCATTGTCGTCCCTGCGCCCGTAACCGCAGAGTCATTGTCGGGGCACTCTGGTAGAATGTTTTGCAAGTTATACTGCAATTTCTCTTCTCAACTTTGTCCCTCAGAGCAACTCAAATCCCATCTTTGCGATGGAATATGTCACGGCATTTCCCGTCTTTCTCGGTGTTGCCTGTAGAAGTCGCATGATCGCAAGCATTGCTTTATACGGTCGCGATCGTGCGAAATCTAGCGGAACGACTGAGAAAGATGCGAAATGCCGTGACATATTCCATCGCGAAGATGGAATTTGAGTTGCCTTGAAGGACAAAGTTAGAGAAATCGCAGTATATGGCGCTAATCCATTTTATGTTGCTAAATTATACTACTATAGCACTTAAAGGCAACAGCTGGCATATACCCCGACAACGTCGATGCGGACCACATACCGTTTGCTTTACACCAGCCTCTCCTTCCGATTAAACCACAGGCATATAGCAGCTAAGCTATAGCTAAGCTAAGCATATAGCTTTAGATGAAGATTCGAACCGAGGGAAGTCATGATTACGTTCTGGCCATGAGTTCACAAGTGCTCTAGCGGTCTCGGCTAAACCGACATCTACCATTCAGGAGCGCCAAAACTAACTTATGTTTCAGTTAGGGTGTCTCCGTTATTCAATGTCATACCTTAAGTTTGCTCAACCAGAGAACAATGACAAATTGTTAAAATTGGACATATTGCTTATAATTAGGGAGCGGAATGTAATGAAATATCATTTTTAGTATAGTACAGGGAAAGTAATGTAATGCTGCACGAAAAAACGGCGGATTTTTGGCAGAAAAACTCTTATTACAGGGCCCTGGTAACAAAAAAGTGGATAAATCCAGTTGGTAAATTAAGAAAAAAATCTCCTAACACGTAGTGCAGTCAGAATCCCTCTTTTGTGGGTCCCTTGATACCGAAAAACCAATTGAAAGCAAAACGTCTGTCCGTCCGTCCGCCCGACTGTTAACAACGCTAGCGACTAAACCGTTCAGCCGATTTTCTCCAAAATTGATATTCTCCGATCGATCTGAACGTTCTCGCAGCTCCTTAAATTTGAAACCGATATTTTAATTTTGGAGGGTACTTTACATAAAACCCCTGGAATTTTCAAATTTTTAAAAAAATGGCGCCAACAATTTAGACTAAATTTTGTTGTTGGATAGTCTGAAGATCATTTAACAGAATGGCGTAGGTCTTAAATTGGTTGAAATCTCTGATTTTTCGATAATTGAAAAAATTCAAAACTTTTTCGGCATCTTCCGACAACTAAAATTATGAAGATACAATTTTTGCTCTTAATGAAATGTGTTCATAAAAAACAAGTCTTCAAATAAGGTCATGTTAAATTTTTCAAAAACAAGAGTATTTTTTCGAAAAATTGTGTCAAACAATTTTTTATTTTCTTTAATGCATTTTTTCTTAAAAACCACACTACGTTTTTTGATTAAATGGGGACCTGAGATAACATAAAGCAGACCTGCACAGCATTTTGCACTTTCACTGACGTCAGGAGCTGCGCGCGGGCAACTCTGGGACAAATGCGAAAATTGATGAAGGGTGGGGATGAGACTCACTCTAGGAGTGGGGACCACCAATTAGAATGCGCAATTCAAAAGTGAGCGCGTAAATTTAAAGAGCAATCCGCAAGAACATGACGGTCATATACAGTTCACGTAATATTGCCATTTGTATTATTACATGTTTGTTGTATGCAAATGTTTGTTGTCGGTATATTTCAGGGCGAAATATGAAACTACAACGAATTATACATATTAAATTTGGACACCAACGATGTAATCACAAATTTAGTGTTATGCTAAACAGAAAATTATGATACTGAATTGTTTTTGGTTGATGATGACTGCAATAGACTATTTTTTCATTAACTATGTTTAATTGAATAAGACAGTTCTATTAAAGCAAAAGCACATTGTTCTTGAAAACAATCATGACTATTGTCTGCTCTAATTTTTGATAAGAGTGAAGAGTCTTTTACCGATATCGTATAAAACTATGAAGCACTTTGCATTCTATTTAACACTACCTATGATAATCTTATGATTGTCCGTAACATACCGTCACAAACGTTTGCTCGTTGATCTCTCTAATTCAGTTTCATAATGGGGGAAAATGGTCACAAATGTGCTGTTAAATATTACTCTTCTTGAAATTGGCACATATTCTGTTTTTATGTCAATCTTGATGTGAGAGATTGCTCTCATGATTTTCTTCATTTTGCCATGATTTGGAGATTATAACATTTCTTGTGAACAATCAATTATAAATTGCATTTTTTGTTAGTTAGAATTAAATAATATTTTTTCTTATACATATAAGCATATATTTTAAAGCTATTGCTTTAAAATAGTGCTTAAGAGTCACGATGAGCATGATATTTTCTTTAAAAAATTAGAATAGAAAATACATACAGTGGTGGATAAAAAGATGGATATACAGCAGTGCACAGAACGTAAACAGTGAATTATGGCCCTTGTAACTTGAAATACTTGTCATAACCTATTTAAACAAGTGGGTATACCTTTTTGTATAATTTTGCAGCATGGATCATTGTACTAGACGTTCAGGCATTCAATCTACGCGCCGCGTCCTGCTACGTCAGACTTCTCCCCTCCCCGCAAAACTTCCTACTCCCCACTACTTGCACTTTCGGCGCTGCCGCGGGCAGACGATCGGCTCGCAAGTGCAGAATGCCTGCGGGAAACAAGCGTTGTGCAGGCCTGGCATAAAGGAAGCTTAACCCTTAACTTGTCTAGTGGCGTCCCTGGGACCTCAGGCTACCATAAACTCAAGTTAGTAACGAAAAGTACCGACATATTAGGCTGTGATTCCGTGTATTCCCCGTTCAAGGTCCCTAGCAGATGATCAGGTGTGCTTTTTGTGTAAAATATCTAAGTAATTGTATTTTATTGTCTGTATAGACCCCACCAGATAAGGGATGTTAGTAATTTTCAATATTATATTTTTTCACTTTTTTATCTTATTTACGTTTTTTCTAGTTTTTTTTCTGTGAATTGGTCTGTTGTTTTCTTATCGACGATACATCATGACCATGAAGTTGATTCACAAAACAAAAAGCCCAATATTATCAATTATTACAACATCAAAGCGGGCTTAGATGCACTTGACCAACCTTTTAACAACTACTCTGTGGCTCGGCAAACTCGGTAGCGGTGGCGGTGACTGTCGATGGCCAATGGTGATATTTTATGCAATTCTTAACATATCAGGTGTAAACACTAGCATTCTCAAGCGCTGCAATAAAAATTCTGAAAAAATCGAATAGAAAGCCATTGATGGAAGTTGCACGCTCACTTGTACATCCACACATTTCACGTCGTGGTGTCTATCCTTTGCCACGTAAAATACAAGAAATTATAATGAAATTCGGAGGCAAAAAGTTTGAAAAGAATCTTTGGGGACACACTCAAGTACGAAAATGCCCGTTGTGAAGTGCTCCCAAGAACAGCAAATAGGAAAACAAAAGTTGTATGAATCAACTACGCCAAGCATATTTCTATCAGTCATGCAAAATTTATTTGTAAAAGTTTTATTTAAATGTAGCAAATATTACTTATTACAATGTAAATGATTATATATTTGATATTTTATAAAATATAATTTCAAGTTCTTAATGAAATTACATTTTATAAAATGGGGTCTTATGGACCCCACCAGACAAGGAGGGTAATTATTTTTCCCTAGACCAGTTAAGGGTTAGGAGAATGGTGCAGGTTTCATGTTCATTCAAATGTTTGATGTGGGGAAAAGTTTAAAAAATTTTAAAAAATTGGCGTCTTTCTACAACTACAATTGTGGAGACACGATTGTTTTTCTTAATGAAATATGCTCATGACAAGCAGATCTTAAATTGGCCATGTTATTTTTTTTTCAAAATATGAGTAGTTTTTCCATAATGTCCTGACAAACATAATAGCCCTCTCGGAAATGACTGCGCTTCGTTTTCGTCGTTTTCTTACAACTACAATTTTAAAAATACAAATTTTTCCAATTAAATGTATTTATCAAAACTACATCTTCAAAGAAAATCAGGCTTAATTTTTTCAAAAGATCAGTAGTTTTTCTATAATTTTGTGACAAACATAATAGCCCGCTGTAAATTTACTGCGCTTGGGACAGCTTGATGCGTCGTAAGTTAGAATGTGCAATTTTGTATATTATTTCTTTCTTCGTTTCTTACATTCGACCTTTTATTATACATTTACACATTAATATTTTAGAAATTGTTTATTTTGAAATAAAAAGTAAAAAAGTTAATAGCTCTCAAATAGCGATAATGCAGGGTCTGCAACAATGGAATTAACTTTGCGCTCACCAATATCTGTGACTTAAATGTAATTGTTGTGACCTGATGAAGCTGTATGAAAAGGAGCTACAATTGTCTAATTTATGTTGATATTTGCATGAAAATATTTAGTTTTCGCACCAAATGCTGTACCATTTGTAGTGAGTAGAGTATTTGTTGCATGGTTTTAAAATACTCTTCTATAATCATGGCCCAATGGGATGCATTTCTATATTGTCCAGGATATCAGGCTTCTTTTTCCAATACAGGTTTACAAAACTTTTGTATTTTATTTTTGTGCAGTTGTAGAATTCACATAGTTCTGACAACACTGCGATGGAAACAGTGATTTGTAAGCTAAGATGTTAGTAGCGCATAAAGTGCAATATTTCAGTACTACGTAGGTGTTTCCTCTAATACGGGAAAGTAACTGCTGTTGTAGCCTCAATAGTTTCGACATTTTCTTAAGTTTTCGGTTTTCCAATAGAAGAACAAAACTATTATTTTAAGAATATAAAAAACAATTAAACCTTACTCGAAATGGCAATTTTCTTCGAAAAAGTTGGAGCCGTTTCAAGAAAATGGCGTTTAAGCGCTACTGTAAATGCCAAATTTGAAGCCAAAAACTTAAGAAAATGTCGAAACTATTGGAGCTACAACAGCAGTTACTTCCCCGAAAAGTTTTGAGTTTTCGAAAAACTTCAAAATTGAAGTCATTTGAAGCACTTACACTCACAAATTTAATAGCGTTTACAAATTGTTGGAAATGTGCATTTTAACAGTGTGAGAGAACTTTCAAAAAATTACATTTTTGCAATTTTTGAAAAAACAAAAAATACCTACAAATTAATTTACGCCATATTAAAGAGTGCAATTAGCACTATCCGTTCGAAAAGTTTGAACAAAAAATTTGGAACCTTTTTTTTTAAAAAATGGCATTTGAGAGTTTCTGAAATTACGCAATTTTGAGCTACTTTTCACAGAAAACTATTCAATTTTCGAGAAACTTTTGTTTATTTGTTTATTTATCTGTCAAAAAACAGTAAAAACTGTATATGACATGTGGGGAAAGAAATTTATCTGCGCACATTTTCTTGAGGGCCAGAATTATATATAAAAAAAACAAAAAAAAACGAAAAAATGAATTTAGAAAATAATTATTTTAGAAAAATAAAGATATTTGAAAAATGTTTTTTTCCCGAGTTATAGAAAATCAATTTCAACTGTAAATGAACTACAAGCAAAAGGAGTGCTCAACAAAACGTGCGCACAGTGAAGCTACGTCCAGAACTTTATTTGCCACTATTTAAAGCACATGTACTCATTAATATAATAATGTGAACATATCGCAGTCATAATGTGAACATATAATGTAAATATTAACAACATAAGAAACAAGTCAAAAAACTACCTTTTTTTCAATTTTTGGAAAAACAAAAGAATGGAGCACTATGGCGTATATGTCATCTCATAAAATACGTTAGGCATTGTACCTACTGAAAGTTTAAAGAAGAAATTTGGAGTTGTTTTTGAGAAAATCTTGTTTTTGTAATTTTTAAAATTGCACATATTGCACGCAATATTAAGCGAAAACTACTAAAATTTTCAAAAAATGTACATGACCTTAATGAAAAAACTCACTTTGGACAACAAAATTTATTTAAAAGAAAAATCTCTATCTTCAATTTTGTAGTTCTAGGAAGACGCCGCAAAAATTCCAAACTTTGGCAATTTTCGAAAATTCGGAGTTATCTGTGAAAGTGGGACCTATACCACCTAAATAAGTGTACTTTACACTATCCTTAAAAGCAATTTAAAGAGCCGTTTTGGGGAAAATTTTTAAAATGTCCGGGGAGCTTCATGTAAAGTACCCTCAAATTTTGAAGAAAGTTTTTCAAAATCGGGGCCCCAATGAGTGGACGCAGATCGACCGAGGAGTATCTATTTTGGAAAAAATCGTACATATTGTTTTACTCGCTAGTGTTGTTCACAGACGGACAAACAGACAGACGGACAGACGGACGGACGGACGGATGGACGGACGGACGGACGGACGGACAGACCGACAGACGGACGGACGGACGGACGGACCGACAGACGGACGGACGGACGGACCGACAGACGGACGGACGGACGGACGGACGGACGTTTGGAAAAGACCCACTTTTTCGGTATCTGGTATTCGGTATATATCTTTTTCATCTTTCTCGTATACGTACGTATATGGGAAGTAAAATGCGATATTTCATTAAAATCCCCCTCCTAGTGATAATGTACCTTAAAATATTGATCGCTAATTGAAATTATCTGTAATGAGTTACGTTCAATATTTACGAAATTACGGAAAGCCTACTTATGTACCAAGTATTATTAGCGTGTGAAGTGACAACTACTTATCCATTTTATAATTAAATCAATTAGTGTTTACATTGAAAGCATCTTGATTATTGTACATCAAGAACCCATTAAACGAGTTTCTTAATCGAGAAACCTCATATACAAGTCTCATTGCTTTGTAATTCGTTTAAAATAAATAGTTTCAACCTACGAAGTGATGTGCCTGCAATACAGATGTAGAAACACAGTTCCTCTCCGAAGAGTTTCAAGACGATATTTACATAAGTCTAGTTCGTTAATTTCTCGTCTCAACCAGATGAGTAAAATAACCTCAGATATCATTCTTTTGACTTTGGCTACTGATTTGAAAGAGATCCCATTGATCGATACAGCCGTTAAGAGTCACTCCTTATAATAATACGGTATTCAATTTCTGAAGATGACACGCCAAATTTTGTTTTTCGCTACTCTGAAAAGATGTTCAAGAGATCGTCTGATATATTCCAAAAGTATTGGCAAGTAATTATTTTTACAAATAATAATAAAGTTTGTTGTAAAAAATGAATTTTTCCTAGACTATAAATTTAATTTTTACACGGAGAACAGCGAAGAAATAAAATTTTGACGTATTTGTATCCTTCACGTTACGCAAACTTGTGGGTTTATTGTTTATACCCACACTGGGAGAGCATTATGAAAACAAATCGTCCATCCTTAACTGCGCCCTACCACAAATTTCGGCAACCCCCAAAAGCCAACTGCATCGACGCACAGCCTTCATTCTTCCTTATCACTCGCAAGTACCTTACCAAAATAGCTGAGCAAGCAATCTCAGATTCTTGGCAAGTACACTGAAGAGTTCTTTACAAACGGTTAATATATAGCCAGAGATAAATTAGCTCGATAAACCCAGTATTATGAAGAAAGTTTCGGTAAAATATTCCCAGAAAGTTCTTTCACTGTAACAGCGAAGTTGCCCCGTAGGAGCGGTAGGGAGCACATAGGCATTCAGAGCAACGGCACTTGGCAGAAGTTCGCTGCAGGCGGCCGAAGGGGACACGTCCGCAGGTCCCCAGGCGGGCGGGCCTAGGAGCGCTGTATTTGTCTTAAAAGCCTTCCCTACGAGCTATTGGAATCCTACCGGCGATGAGTACAAGTGCCTGCGATGACCTAACGGCCTCTGTCTTAATGTCTGGCTATGGAGACTCAATAACCACCGCAGCACTGTCAACCCGGTGTCGTAGATTTCCTGTCCCGACGGCGGCGAATTGTTGACACTAGCTACATATGTGGCAACATTTGCGAGTTCTGTGATATAATGGTTAGTGTATCGGGCTGCAGTATCAAATTTTGCGGGCTCAAACCCAATCAAAGCCATGGATTTTTAAGGGAGAAAAAATCCTTTGTTCACCTTCCTTTGGAGGGGAAGTAAAGCCGGCTATAACTTGTTGTAGATTTACTAGATGTTGTAGATTTACTGGATGGTTCTAGGAGCGCTGTATTTTTTTCTCACAAAACCTTCACTACGAGTTACTGGAAACCTACCGGCGATGAGTGCAATTTGCTGCGATGCCTTAATATCTGGCTGAGGAGGCTCAATAACCACCGTTGCGTCTGCAGTATTGTCAACTCGACGTCGTAGATTTCGAGTTTCGACGGTGGCGGATTGAAGACACTAGCTTCATATGCGTAGAGACCGGAAAAATATGTAGTATGAAACGTCAAAATATGTACATAAATATGTAATGAGAACAGTAAGAATATGTAATAAATATCTAAAATAGGATATAATATGTAATATTAAAATACTCTAATTACAAAACACATTTACATAATATCAACTTACATTTATGAAAATTTCCTATATAAATTTTTTAAAACTGCAGACGTTTTAAAAATCATTTGGTAAGCACACGTTGATACACTCTTGCACCACACAACTTTCCCAGCAGTAGTACAGCTTCACAAATTGTTATCCAGATATGCAGTTTAACAGGCAGACTAGATGGAATAGAAGCCGTCGCAAAACTAGCGATAACTACGATCAGCCAACGATCGCTGCAGCATGCAATATTCTCATCGACCCGACGGCAGTCGCCGAAGTTTCTTGGAAATTAAGGTTAAAGGTCGCCAAACGCGTCGTCAATGATAGTTTCCACACTTAAAGGTGAAAATGTTGATGACTGACAGTCGCTGACGCGCGCACTTCCCGCCACTGAGATAACTGAAGAGGCGCACCGGACTGTGGGAACATCCGACCCCGCCTTCACGTAGCGTACATCCACTTGAGTACGCATTAGCACGCGCCGTAATAATGTAGGAACAAAAGCTGAATTTTTTAATATACCTCTTTTCATAAAAATATGTGAGAAAATTGATAGAAGAAAGAAAATGTAGAGAATGTAGAGAAATGAAGAAAAGAAAATGTAGAGAAATTGCAAAATGGAAATAAATTGTAAAATAAGTAATATAGTACCAAATATGTAAAAATATGTAACGAAAAAAATTGATTTGTGTAAGGATGACCACAATTCACCAAGATTAAAATTATGAGAGCGGTATGCAGAAAGACAAAAAAATGTAATTACATAAAAATCCAGTCTCTACATTTGCGGGTTCGGTGATATAATGGTTATATCGGGCTGCTGTATTAAATTTTCCGGGCTGAAACCCGATCAAAGCCGTGGATTTTTAAGGGCGAAAAAATTATTGGTACGCCTGACTTCTGAGGGGAAGTAAAGCCGACTATCCCATGTTGGAGTTTGACTGGATGTAAAAGATCTTCAAGCCTAAAGGTAGTCTCTGAGATAAATTAAATTTGTCTTTTTCGTCGCCTGAGTAATAGCTTCTTTCTCCGCTAGAGGCTGAAACAAGCGTAGCGAAATTAGGGTGGGCAGAAGGACGAGCGATCCCTGATGGCCGTAGTCTCGCGACATAAAACAAGGCATTAACTGTGTGTAGATAAAATTCATCAGCAGTCCGGAGGAAACGTCTAGTGGCCGACTGCTCTCATAGGCAGTATTCTGCAGCTTCTCCTATCAATGCTCCTAAGATCGCTACTGGGTCAGTGCCTTCTGAAACGAGTCTCGGTCTTTCCATATTTTAGTTCTCTCCTCTCACACACACCTACATGCACCAACCTACCTCACATATTTAAAGTCTAGAATTGAATTGATGCCTTCCACGCAAATTTCGCTACGCTCCTTTCACCAAAGAGCGGAGAAAGAAGGTATTATATCGGGCGACGAAACAGGTGATTTGAATTTAGCTTAGAGGCTTGAGGATCTTTTACATGCAAGTAAATCTACTAACATGGGACAGCCGGCTTTACTTCCCCACCGAAGGAAGGCGAACGAAGGAGTTTTTTCCCCTTAAAAATCCACGGCTTCGATCGGGTTTGAACCCCCGAACTTTGGTACAGCAGTCCGTTACGCTAACCACTACACCATCCGCAACATCACAAACCGCAAGAGCTTCTCCTGGCAGGGGCGACACTCTGGGCTGGAGGAGGTACCTACACGAGGCAATTCCTGAAAGCCAATAGGTAGGTCGGTACCGGATAACGTTCACCACCGGGGTATCACACTCACCGTAATTGCGGGACTAATGACCTAAGTGGTTAATCTTTAAGACAGCAACATAATTGTTTTTTGGACAAGTGACGGGAAGATAGTATCATAAATATATCGCCAGTTGGACAAGGTAAACCTCTGTGAGACACTCGTATGCTTAGCCAACCATAACACTCTCAGGCTAGACGGAAGGCTTATCTAGTAGTGTTGTTGTGATGAATTGAGCTTATATTTATTGGTAACTAACCGTAACGTCGTAGCTAAGTGTACTTAATTTTCATAATAAATTTACCGCATCAATCGACATTGTTAACGCCGATTTATTTTCCTTCTCGTACTCAACCTATATCTGAGTCCTTAACATCAATTTGCTTTTGACGAGCGACATGTATTACAGTAAATATCGTGCCTCAGGGGGCAGGTAACATGGCTTGGCCATAAACACGTTCACAATCATAATGTGAACGGTAGGAACCAGGTTGTATCCACCCGCCTTCTCGCATGGTCGCCCACAAGGGCCTCTCGCTCGCTCGCTCGCTCGCTCGCTCGACCCCCCCGCTCGCTCGCCCGCCCGCCACTGGCCCGCCCGCCACTGGCCCGCCCGCCACTGTCCCTTTCGCCCGCCCACTCTCCCGCCCGCTCGCTGGTTCACTCATTCACTCACTCACCCACCCGCCAGCTTGCCAGCCCGCTCGCCCGCTCACCCACTCATCCACCCACGCATCAACTCCCCCGCCCGCCCATTAAGCGCCCATCACCACCCACTCATTCCCTATCGCTTACCGCTCGCTACCAGCCTCTAACCGGCCGCCCGTCGCCCGTTGCCCGTCGCACGCTACCCGTCGCCCGCTGCCCGTCGCCCGCCGCCCGTCGCCCACCGCCCGTCGCCCGCCGCCCGTCGCCCGCCGCCCGTCGCCCACAGCCCGTCGCCCACAGCCCGTCGCCCGCCGCCCGTCGCCCACCGCCCGTCGCCCGCCGCCCGTCGCCCACCGCCCGTCGCCCACCGCCCGTCGCCCGCTGCCCGTCGCCCGTCGCCCGTCGCCCGCCGCCCGTCGCCCGTCGCCCGTCGCCCGTCGCCCGTCGCCCGCCGCCCGTCGCCCACCGCCCGCCGCCCGTCGCCCGTCGCCCGCCGCCCGTCACCGCCACCGTCCCCCGGCCGCGAGTCGGAAGCGCCACCGCCGCAATTGCAGCTGCGCCCGGGCGCGCGACGGATGTAATCTGCAATCAATCCGCGCTTTAGTTCATCGAGCGATGGGCGCTCGATGACGCGGTTATTTCCTCCGAGCATCAATTTTCCTCGCCGCGCCGCGCGCCGCGCGCCGCGCGCCGCGCGCCGCCGGAACGCGCGCCGGAATTCCCGCTCAGGAGCGGTCGTTCGCCGCCGGAAATGGCCCATACGGACGCGACGCCGCGCCGCGCCGCGCCGCGCCGCGCGCCAGGACGCGGCGACCAAAGTAAACAGCCGAGGTGAATGCTGTTGCGCGTTAACTCGAGGAAGCGGAACGGGTAACTCGCGAGTTACTATGCTGTAAACATGTACTACAGTATGCCCTGGTAATGTCTGTCGATTATGCTTGAGAACTTTAAAGTCTTCCGAAATGTTAGTATTCGTGAAACCAATCGTAGAGTTATTGAAAATGATGAGGTGCGCAATCATTAGGCAGTAAGTTTGGATATAAATTAATAAAACAAATATTTTGGTGTGATATTAAGAAATAATTGGAGAAAATGCGGTTGTGTTTTGACGGTGTAGGTTGCTCATGTCACCGTATATCACATATGAACCGTCGTCCATAGTCTAATCTCTCTCAATGATCCTTCTTTGTCTTCCGAACCATTATCTACCTAGTGAAGAACCGCGAACCGCGGCTGCTGTCTGGCGTAGCAGGACGCGGCGACCAAAGTAAACAGCCGAGGTGAATGCTGTTGCGCGTTAACTCCAGGAAGCGGTTCGGGTAACTCGCGAGTTACTTCGCTGTAAACATGTACTACTGTGTGCCCCGGTAATGTCTGTCGATTTTGCTTCCCTCAGAACTTCAAAGTCTTCCGAAATGTTAGTATTCTTAGAACCAATTGTAGAGTTATGTAAAACGTTAAGTTGTGCGATAATTAGGCAGTAAGTATGTATGTACTTGGCGCAACGTTACATGAACGGGCTCAGGCCTACCGGCGACGTCCCTGCCTCGCGGCCATGGGTTAAGGGGGTACGTGTAGTTAGCACGTAGGCAACCCACGCCGTGTTCCTGTCTTCTCAACCTAAGAAGTGAATTTTCTCATCGTCACACAGCAACATAAACTGGGACATTGCAAGGAAAACCCACACTATAGTCTTGCCAGGACGCGGCGACCAAAGTAAACAGCCGAGGGGAATGCTGTTGCGCGTTAACTCGAGGAAGCTCGGACGGGTAACTCTCGACTTACTACGCTGTAAACATGTACTGCGGTTCCCGGTCAGTAGGTTTACAGAAATAAGATCGACGTAAATAATGTCTAATATTTGAGGTCTAACGACTTGGTCTACTCTAAAATGTCTATATAATGAATGTCTACTCAGGAGTCTACATACGAAATGAATATTGTAAATATGACACCATTTAAAAAAGACTCTAAACATGAATGTATGTATGAATGCCCCAGTAATGTCTGTAGATTACTCTGCAGAATTTGAAAGTCTTCCAAAATGGTTGTATTCTTAGAACCAATTGTAGTGGTCTGTAAAGTGGTGGGCGTAGTCATTAGAGAGTAATTTTGGATGTAAATAAATAAAACAAATATTTTGATGTGATATGAAGACATAATTGGAGGAAATATGTTTGAGGTGGCGACGGTGTTGGTTCCTCATTCCACCATGTATCATGTTTGAGCCATCATCCATACTCATATCTCTCAATGATCCCTCTTTGTCATCCGAACCATTATCTACCTGGTGAAAGGCAATAACAGATTTCCGCAGTAGTAATCTAAGGAAGGAGGGATGACATAAAAGACGTGGTCTAAGCTTCCATTTCTTACTTAAGCTTGAGTTGGGAGTCGTTAAGCCTAATTTTAAATATGTCAGGCAGTGTGTTCCCTGCTATTGCAGAAAATATATTTTGATATGCTATATTCAAAGACATTCATTTTTCTCTCTCATTTTGTGCCCAGGGGCAAGAAGTTGTATTTTATTTAATTTACTAAATGAACTGTTCGATTTTTATCTATATATTATGTATTACGTTGTTATGCGGAAGAGCGGGCCTGATGGCCCGAGTCTCGCCACATTAATAAAGTCACTATTTTTACATAAGAGTCGGAATTAAAAATACATTTTATTATGTATTTTTCTGCCACCAACGAATGTATTAACTTAGCAATGTAAGTATTTAAAGTTTACATGTAAAATTATTTAGTTAACCTCAAAATATATTTAATGGTTGCAACGTTACCATTTGTGTAGCGCAGTAGCTTTTAATTTATGCTTTAAATCAGATAATAAAGTATTCTTTATAGAGAATGAAACAAACTGAAATGTGAGAGACAATTGAACGAGGAAATCTTGTTCCGGAATAACATGTCCGGTAGCAGCTATAGAAAACAACTTTTTATTCAAGAACATTTTAAAGAATACAAGAAGAAAACATTTTTTTTAAATTCATCCAACTGCGCGTAACGTCTGCGGGTTAATAAAAGTAATATTGATCTATACACAATACATCAACAATAAAATTATACATCGGAGAGTATATTTCATATAGTGGTTTTATACACCACGACATGGTACGTCTCAAGACGAAATTTTACTTACTTATTGTAAAGAAATTTGTTAAATATTTCAGAAAGAAAAGATCATGGGATCTAGCGTACGCCATATTTAATTTTTAGATTGGGGAGACAAAGGTGGGTTGGTACCATTTGTCAGTTTTAAACTGTTCAGTGTGATTTGGTTGAAGGTAATACTACGAATTTCGTGTTACTGTTTTGTATTTTTGTGTTGATGTGGGTTCGGGCTATATATTTATTTCAGGAACAGAAATAATTAATTGCATAAAGCAACTTTGAGTTTTGAAATTAATGGTTGTCTTGTTATTGAAAGTAGTATTTGATTAAAGTCCCACGTAAGTACTAGAAATTTGAGGCCCATGTATAGGCGAGAGCATCGTCTCGCCTACACATGGACCTCTGAATATACATATCTTCGGTCCGCAAAATTTATTTAAAAAAATCAGCTAGTCCAATGATGGTATCGATGATAAATATACCAGTTGTCCCATTTAACCTGACAAATCGAAATAATTCGAAAAATATACTTTGTATTAAAAATGTTCCTGACAAAAAATAAATGTCTCCAAGGGGAACATCTGCCTACCCAACAATCAAACCTCTCCCAGCCCCCTGTGGGTGGGCGGGGATTAACCTTGAAATCTTCAATGCAATCCTCCAGTTTTTATTGCAAATTCGGATTTTACACTAAAAAATATATTTTTTCTAAAACATTTGTTTGAGTCGTAATAGATGGCGCTGTAATCCCAAAAATTTAACTTTTTGCAATTGTCGAGGAATTACATTTTGGATTGAAAAATAAAGAAAAACCTGTTTAATGTTTTTTTAAAAAAACGTATCTGATTGAAACTGTTAAGCTCCCATCCCCATGGGAGTGGGGTGGGAGGTGAAAGTTCAAACGGGAATCCCCAGTTTTTTCATTAAAGAAATTAGATTTGACGTACAGGTTATTTTCATGCGTGATAAGTTATCACTGAAATGTTTTAAAAAACATGCCCCATAAAGTGAATTCACCTCAAAACCACCCCAAAGGGAATAGAAAACAACTACGTCCATTTCATTGTTCCTGGATGATGCTAAAAGTAGTTTGTTAAAAAATTCAACGCTAACTAATCACGAATGAAAAAACCTACGCTTAAATCAAATTCTTTAATAAAAAATGGGTGTTCTTGTTTGAGATTTGAAAGTTGCCACTTACCCCACCCCCTAGGGATGTGACATGGGCTTAACTGTTATCATTAGATACGTTTATTTAAAATTATTGAAAGATGTTTCTTGATTTTTCAGTCCAAAGTGTAATTTCTCGTGTCACATATAATTTTTGAGATTATAGCGCCATCTATCACGAGTAAAACAAATTAAATAAAAGTAATGTATTTTTTAGAATAAAATCCAAATCTTCAATAAAAACGGAGGTTCCCATTTAAGATTTCAAACTTGGTCCCCGCCTCAACCTCAGGGAGCTGAGGGGAAGTTAGTTTTCGGTCAGGCAGATGTTCTCCTTGACATTAATTTTTTTGTCTGGGAAAGTTTTTGAGACGATGCATATTTTTGGAGTTATTTTAATTTGTCAGGTTAAATGGGACACTCTGTATAGTCAGAAGAAGAGGACGGATACCAGTTCTGAATGTCACGTTGACACTGCTGAAGTTACCCCAGTAGCATAGCTTTCATTATTCCACACGTAATGAAACATTGATACACATTCCTCAAATCTAAAGGTAGTCATCATTTTTCTCAATGACATCAGTATTCTGTACAACATTAATGTGGAACTTGCGTGTATAGGAAATTAATTCACATCACAGTCGAAACATTTACTGATAATTCGAAAACTCTTAGTTGAACGGACTGTAATAACAATTTCATCCACAACGTATTTCATCATATGCTTCCCCATGACACTCCATTACGTTATTTACAATCAATTCATACGTGGAGATACATAGGCCAATGCTTCGACGCATATGAACATACGCTTTGGAGTACGCTGGCTCTGTTATTCGGGAAATCTATGGATAACATACAGTATTACAGACGGGAGATGATGTCGATAATACTCTATGTTTGGGAAAATATTTCGTTGCTCATCACATATAAAAGCAGGACAAATAAAACAACACATAATAAAAAAAAACTGTCAGAAACTGAAGAGCAGATCACGAGTCGTACTGGAAAAGTCGTGAGAAAATGCTGTCCCGGAAGAAAACGGCTGGCGGTGGAGGAAGCAGAAAGTGCGGACCCGCAGCAGGTCAGCGTTCTTTAACAAAATTAGACGCGCCGCCGGGTCGAATGCAGCTGCCCGACCATGCAGCAAAACTCGGTAACTCGACTTGCCAAACTCTTTTTCCCGGAGAGTTTTTTTCAGCTGCGTTTGCCCCTTCCTTTCCGTCTCTGCTTTTCCTTCCACGGCTTCTTCTCTGTCCCCTATTTCGCGCACCAGCAACTTCTGGCGGCTCGGCGGAGACCGACCGTAACACGACGTAAACAAGGGTAGAACCAGTAGATGGCAAAAGCCAAAGGCTGACCTGCTGTCGAAGTATAGGGCGAAAAACAAAACAAGGTGGAGAATAGTTTCAATTTTTTGTTTTGAAAGTACGGTTCGCTTCCCTAAGGAAATCATCAGAGAAGATTTTTTCGGTTATTCATTCTTTGATTTTTTTTCCTTCTTTTTCAACCCTGTTGGAGATCACATTTTCAAAGTGGCGTATCTTCAAGAAATACATTTTTTCAGGAATAGCAAATATTCAAATTCCCCACTTTATTACAGGAGACGATTCAACGTTTATTTGGGTACGCTTTAAAAAAGGAAAAACGCCATTCTTCAACAAAGTATTTGGCAACATGATGGAAATTAATACATTCATATGCAAAATTAAACTATTGGTGCTACAGAAGGGTACAAACTTTCTATACTAGTTACTTTTCTAATTTCTTTGGTCTGGGATAATTTTAGATTCTTCTCCCATCCTCTTCCAATCGGTCATCTATCGCCACCCAAAGTGCACTTTATTGAACTTTTCTCATTTATTAGGTTTAATAATGGTAGAACCGAAATATTATTTTCATAATGTCAAAAAAAAGTAAAACCTCGTCCTAAATGGACATTTGTTTTAAAACTTAGAAGCTGATTTTAAGAAAATGTCGTTTAAGCGTAAATGCGAAATTTGAAGCTCTTTTTACAGAAAAACGTTGAGTCGTTGCAAAATTTTATTAGAAGTCATTTGAAGCTCTTAGACTCATTAAATATTTTAATTGGCATTGAAAAATTTGCCATTGACAAGCTAACTTCGTATGCTTTCGAACTAGTTCGTATTGCGATAGTTCAGTGTTCTGAAATGTATTAAATACTTTCATCACTAAACAAGGAAAGTCTCATCACTTCTCGTTTCATGTGTGCAATAGAAAATAGTTTAAATGCTTATGCGTGACGCACACTTATACTGGGCTTCAAAGAACCGCAATCAAACTTTGCCTGAGGCAAAAAGACGTAATTTTCAAATATCGCCTGCTAAGTGTGATAGTAAATGAGTCAAAAAGAAAGGGAAAATGTGATATGTTTGCGGAGCATTTATTGGTAGGACGCGTTCCAACTATATCAAAATTGACCGAAACCTAATAACAAAAACCATTAGACCAAACTCGGGGAACTTCTAAAGAAATATAAAAGAAATCTGATGATATATATTTCGGAAATGGTCGCTGTGTTTCACCTAATTAACAAATATTACAGCAATTGTCGCGAATAGAAGAATTAAAAATAAATATACCTATTTAACTTAACTATTACACAGTAATATGTGACTCGGTGCTGGAAATGCACGCAGGTTATACTAATTCACCTTTCTCGAAAATATGATAATGATTTAAAAGAACACAGCCAAATCCAGTAATTATCTAAACGAAATCTTATATCAACACATCGATTTGTCATCTAAAATAAGAATCTCTACCCTTACAAATTTACAGAATTATTAACACGTGTTAACAAACACTAGAAGAAGAGATGATATGGGTTACAATTTTCGGGAATTTAGTTTCATTGCTGATGACACTCCTTTAGTGATAACTGAAGGTAGTGAGGAAACTACAGGGATTCATGTATTCCAGGGCCGACACTTCGAAAGTAAAATTAAATGATAGTAAGTACAGTCATCAATTAGCTAAGATCATTCCATTGACGATCAGCGGACATTATGACCAGTGCTGGTGAAATAAGAAATATAGATCGTTATAGTACTAGTCGACAAGCTTTGATGGAAGAAACTAGTAAATCAAACGAAAAGAACTGTGATTAAAAAACAAGAAACTCTACTGACTAATTGGAAGGAATTCTTCATTGCCCCATATCTACAAGCCGATCCAAAAGTCGGTGTGAACCCAAGGATCTCGTGTAGAGGGATACATCAACCGTCAATACGTACATTGTTACTAAGTAAACTATTGGAACTAGCTTAGTTAAAGAAAACCAAATCGAGTACGTACTTTAAAATATTAATCCCTATGTACTATTTGAGTAAAATCCTCGTGTGCATGCGTGTGGATTTGCAGTTCCATCTCTCGGGGTTAGACCACATCCCGTGAACCGGTCGCGACATACGAGGTTTCATTCGACGCGTCGCGGTCTCCTGATGGGGAACTGATAATTGTTTTTAAATTCGGCCGTAAAATTCTAAGAAACTTCGAAAAACGTGTTTTTTTCGTTTTTTGGCGGTGCGATCTTGATGAGTATGCCGGGAACTAAATCAACGCCACCTAATTAGATGTAGGTGGCGTCGCGTCGCTTGAACTCCAGTACCAATACCGACGAAGAGGAAGAGAGAGAGAGAGAGAAAGAGAGAGACGGCGACGAGGAAGGAGAAGAAGACGACGACGAGGAAGGAGAAGAAGACGACGACGAGGAAGGAGAAGAAGACTACGACGAGGAAGGAGAAGAAGACGAAGAAGCAGACGACGACGAAGAAGAAGAAGATGAAGACGACGAAGAAGAAGACGATGACGAAGAAGAAGATGAAGACGACGAAGAATAAGACGAAGAAAGAAGAAAATAAGTCGCGTCGGCCACGTCGCATTCAGATAGTTGAGAGTAATAGCTAATAAGTGAACTGATAATTACACCGCTCAACAAAAATACTTTTTTCAGTTGCCTAGGATTTTGCAACAAATTTATAGTAAATTAGGTATGCTGAATTCAAATATGTCGTTAGTTTCATCAAGTTGGCTCTATTATTTGTGCTACGAACGTAGTGAATGATGCATCACAGCATTTAAAGAAAATATCGATTTTAACGATACTCAATGTTTTCATTTTAAACATTGAATATCGCATTGAATTCAGGATACTTTGATTTCCTCTTCCTAGTTACTACCTATCAGCGCTTCAAACACCTACCAGGCTCCTTCACGGTTTCTATAGCTCCTCTGAGGACATTCCAAGTGAAGGGTACATTCGCGCTCCCCGAATATCACATAGGTCCATTTAGGGCCATAGTTTTCGCACTTGCGCGTAGTATCCCTTGGGCACAACAGCTTACATTTGCTTTCTTCGAACTTGAAAATATCTTAAATGTTTTCTAAAGATAGGCATGACCTATTAATAAATACTTATTGCGGTTTCTGTTAATTTTAAAAGCTTTAATGGAACTGTAGCACGTGTGTTATCACAACACGAACCCTTTTCACAATAAAACTATTCGAAATGTTACGTTGGAAATACAGCCACTACGTAAGTATCAAACTGAGAGAGCAAATCTACCACTTTTCTGTATATTATTCATTTAATATTCTACATATGAACCACTAAGTTTATACACTAAATCATTGATAGGACAATTTATTCTGTCAAAATTTATAAATTGTTTATCCAAACATCTGGCTACGGTAACCGATATGTAGCCCTCACCAGCTACAATTCCGTAAACGCGTGATGCACATTTTTCTTAACATTTATAAATTTTTGACAAAAGGGTGTAGGACAATATTTCTATTAACATATAACATGTTACAACATTTAACAGGTTATAACAAAATATTTAGGCATTTCTTTTAAAGCCATTGCTTACTCTTAGTTTCTGTATAATCTATATTTTAAATTTTGTGTTTTGCGTTTGTGTGTCTGTATGCGTGTGTGTGTGTGTGTGTGTGTGTGTGTGTGTGTGTGTGTATGTGAGTGCATCTGAAATGTGCCTAATTAAAATTGGTTTCAATTTTCTTTACAGACACACTTTATTTATTTTTAATTATTAAAGGTTATTCGTCATTACTAATCAATTACAGTTACTTAAGTTAATTAAGAAATAAAAAAGGATTTTCACCAATATCAAGAAAACTCTAAACGGAAGTATGATAATTTTTCAAAGGGAGACATTATTGCCTGCACACAAATATTCAATACAAAGCTAATTATTTCTGCATTCAGTATATTTAAAATAATATGAGGCGCAGGTATACGATTTGTCACGTACAAGAACGCCAGAAAAAAGGGCGAATTCATTCCCTCCATTTTACACTCGTCCTCGAACAGCTACAGCAACTGCGGGGTTCTCGCCAGCCAGTGTAAATAGTCGCTACTTTTACACCCCAAAACGAGCATTTGGTTGGCGACGTCGGGAATGACGCTTCGGTACATTGCGCTGGTTTTATTGCCGGCGCGCGCGAGGCCCCGCCTTTCTCTTTTTTCCAAACGGCCTCTCTCCACTGCACCATCTCCACACATCGCAGCCCTCCCTGGCGCCAATCGCGCGGTCTCTGTAAGTGCTGCACAGTGGGTTATGACCAAAGAAAAGCGAAAATAATAACATATTAGTCGTCTGCAACAGCCAAAACGGTGCTGAATAAAATCAAAACTAGTGGTGCTACAGAGCAGCACAGACTTTTTGTAGTAGCTAGCAAAAAAAAAATCAAACTTTTCGAAAATGTTCGAATATTCCGAGTTAACAGTGAAAAGTGGACCCATGACATCTTTATAAGTGTATTTCACTCTATTATTTGAAAAAATTTAGAGAAAAAACCTTTTATCTCTAAATTTTTGAGAGAATGCAAAAAATGTTCCTGGAGTTTGATGTAAAGTACCCCTAAATTTTAAAAAATATTTTTCAAAATTGCAAAGCTTTGAGTGGAGCCAGATCAACCGGGGAATATCCATTTTGGAAAAAAATACTACGTATGGTTTAGGCGCTTGTGGTGTTAATTATTATGAAAATAATTGGTTTTTATACAAATACACCATTTATTCCGATCATAATTACATTTTTTACACGTAAGATTCAAAAGAAAAGAATAGTTACTGTCTAGAAAGACGAGATTTGGTAAAAAAATATTATCTCCCATTTCCGTCTTAAAACGAAATTTAAGTCTGCACTCTTTCATTTTTCACATGTTTTTGAAAACGGTGAATAACTTGATCAAAGTGAATTTAAACTTTCTTAAAACTGTTAAAACTTCTTATAAAATGCATTTGGATTCATTTCGATAGCGCCATTAGATTTGAAAAATGAAGGATGAAATTTATTACGGGACGTCTGCCGGGATTATGCAATAAAAGTGTTTAGACAACGCCCATAGCAATGATGGTGGTAGCAACGATAATCGTGGCAAACATAGTATGCCAGAGCAAAACCGCGAAGGAGACACAGAATGAGGTGGGAAGGACAGAGAAAAGAGGGACAGGGCGAAGCGGGGCGGGTGGGATGGGATGGGATGGGATGGGGCAGGGTGAGATCGGAGGACTGGGAAAGATTCTTGTGGAGTGGAGGGTGAATGAGGGAGAGTAAGCAGGGTAGGGCGGAAATCCACAAAAGATTAATTCAATATTTTTTCTCTTATAGATATTTTTGATCAACAAATACCTGGCCAACGCATGGTCCTTCAGCTAGTACGGTAAATAAAAACGACCTTCTCTTTTCTATTGTCTCCTGTTTAGACTTCGAATAGGTAGTTTATATTTCTTAGGTGGGATTTGACAAATATACGTATGATGATGCAGAATACGACACTTGTCTTCCTAACCACGTCATCTGGGCTGCTAATGAAACATAATTGAATGAAATAATCATAATTTGAAGTTGTAATATACTTTATGAACATACAGTTATGAACATATTATACTTTATGAACATACATATTATGTATACTTTACGAAGCGACATGATGCTCAAATTCAAGCATTATCCAAAGCCTCCCGTAACAATGAACAGCAACATGGTAAACAAGAGATATTATGAATATTCCGTGTTGTCAAATGAATCCAGTGACATATACAATAGACAATATCCTCTTTGGTTCAAAGAGATGAGTTATTAATAAAAAAATACCCTTCGCAATTTTGGAGCAGTAGAATTAAATGGGAAAATTGTGGTACCAATAGCAGTGAGCTGAATGTTAAAAAAATGCTTGATGAATTTTAAATAATTTCCATTTACATTTTTGCGCAGCGGAAACTTTCAACAAAACTACGACTGACAATCATTAAAATGTTGAACAGATCCCAATAGATCGTTGCTGTACAATGTCTTAAATTAATGTATAACTTTTTATTCATTCGGCTGTGAAATTAGGAAAAACAGTATATTGTGATAAAAAGGAATAATAGTATCTACTCAAATTGTAACCTTGTAACAAATTTCTAATAAGGTTTAAATGACCAATTTCTATAAAAATGTTTATATTGGACATAATTATTCGTCAACTGGCATCTAGATGTGTTGGTAGAGATGTAATTCTGTCATGTTTTAATTTTGTATATTTTATTTATCCTTATCGCTGTAGGAATACGTAATTTTGAATATTGGAGTGATAATAAATTATTTTAATTGAGTTACCCACAAAATAAAGTAAATTTCTTCATTCATTTTAAATAATCGTAGTAATAGCATTTTTACTTCCCCATAATTTCCACATTTGAAATTTTGGATCCGATTTTGAAATCTGAAGTTTTACGTACGCATACAAAGCGATCTTTCTGGGTACTGCAGGATTAATCGAAGAGTATTTTCTCTCTTTTAAAGTTCACAAAACAAGACCTATTCTTGTTCAGTCTGAACCATTGTGCGTCTGTCAGCCGCCTCACCAGCGACTCGCTTTGGAGGCAGCAGTCGTGGCGAGAAATGCTGCGTAAAATGCGCAGTTGGCAGCCCTGTGCTCACTCAGCGCCCGTTGCTCATCGGCCCCTATTCGCGCGTCAGCGCGTCACCCGCTACGCCTTTAAAGTGGACGTACGCCTTTCGTAAAGCAGGACGTGAAAAGTGAGTATTATTTGATATCTTCAAAAATTGTATAGCTACCTCTTGTGGTAGTTATGGCACAAACATTTTGAGAATCTAATTGGTGTGATATATTGGCAATGCCCAAATAACTGTTTAAAGTTAATAACTAATACTTCACTGAATGCAGTAATTTGGCTGTTCAAGATTGTCATAAATCTATGAAATGCGTATTTTACAATTAAATTTGAAATAATGGAGTTCTTTTCCAATTACTATCCGGGAATTCGAAAATTTCCTTGTGGAACTGCAAGGAACATTATCGTAAAGTTTCAAAAATTACACGAGCAGATGTCTTGGGTAGCCCCCAATAGTGTTCCGACGTTCGGGGCTAATAATGTAAGCACAAGTTAATAATTGTGCCGAACATTCAGTGGCGGTGGGTGAGTTAAATTTAAGGGTGTTGCATACGCAATTGTCGTGAGGTTGGTCTTTCCAATATTTCCCGATTAATGAGCACAATTAATTAGACGTTAATCTTATTCTCTTTGGATGTTACCGCTCAAAAGAGCTTTCCAATTATTCGAGATGTGTGATTCGAATCCTCTTTCAAAGCAATTGTGACTGGTTTCCTAGGCAAGAAAAAAATGAAAACAGGGATCTTCGTGAATGATCTGTAACGTTGATCTGTCCTCCTTAAATTATAGGACTACTCTTGGTGTTTTGAGTGTGTCGATAAAGATGTTTAATCCACTGAATTCAGAATTCCAAATTCACAGCATCTCGGACAACCTGCAAGTCACAACTTCAAAGTAAAGTACATAACGTTTGAAATAAGTCGCTCAGTTCATTTGAAATACGTTCCCTCTGTGTTATGAGCGCCTCTGTTGGCACCTGATTGTGAACATGAGAACATGCGTGAATCCCTGATGACGAGAGCGGCGGCTTTGACAGTGACTGGCCGAGAATGGCTCGAAAGCGACGCTCGAGGGTTCTGCAGATAATCAAAGGGCATTGAGAGGCCATTCCTAATGCCCGTTAAACAGGGATCTCCGTACCGTTGAGTACATTCCAATCGCCGAACGACGGCACGGAACCTGACGACACTTGAGCGGTTGTTTTCCTCAAGATGCAGAACGCTAGTACTTATCCGTCGCTATTATTGTATATTTGGTGTGAAAAAATGGCCGGCGTCGCTAACCAAATTTGTGGATTCGATGGTGTGACGGTTAGCGTGCCGGACTGTCATACCCAAGTTCGCGGGTTCAAACCCGATCGAAGCCGTGGATTTTTAAGGGCGAAAAAATTCTTCGTACGCCTTCCGAGGAGGGGAAGTAAAGCCGGCTGGCCCATGTTAGTAGATTTACTTGCATGTAAAAGATCCTCAAGCCTAAATGACGCCTCTGAGCTAAATTCAAATCGCCTGTTTCGTCGCCGAGATAATACCTTCTTTCTCCGCTAGGTGAATGGAGCGTAGCGAAATTTGCGTGGTCAGACGGAAGAGCGGTCCTGATGGCCCGAGTCTCGCCACGTAAAATAAGGCATTAACTATAACTAACTAACTATAACAATTCCTGAACCTGTCTGTGAAGTCACGAAGGTTACGCAATTCGAGAAATCGCGGGATCCTGGTTGGGTGACCATCTGGGAACTCCGGGATCTAACGGCGTAGATCCCCTGGCCGAAAGGATAAAAGACAATGACTGACGACGACGGGCGATGACTGAATAAATTAAAAATGATTGCTCCGAACGTTCGACGCCAGAAGTTGGTTGTAATACAACTTTGTAATGAATTGTATCAGAACTTTACGAAAAAAGTAGGTTTTGAATAATTACACACTTTTAATAACAAACATTTTTGCATGAATACTTCACTGCGAAGAAAAATAAATGTATTGACATATATTGCAATTGATTATTGTTAGTGTAACTTAATATTTGAATACGGTATGTGGACGCTGATACACTAGTACCATGCGTTTGCAAGAAGGTAATGTCGGCGGTGAGAAAAAAGTTCGATCGATGTTCAAAAGATTAGCAATGCAAATAAATATATTATCGCGGAAGAGTGGGAAATAAATGAATATGGTAACAGTTATTTGGTTTGAGTGAGGAAATTTCAAAATGGCGCTCACAGCAGGGCAGCGCGCGTTTTGGGGGCTCACCTGCTGTAAGAAGCAGCAACGAAATGTGTCGCTGACGTGACGTTACCTCTAGTATAAGAGGGCTGCGAGAGGCATGAGGCGGTAGTTGGTAATCCAATCCAGGAAGATGGCAACTTGGTGGGCAAAGTGTGGTTAGAGGTCGTGCCTGAAGTGAAGTACCTCCTTCTTACATTATAGCACCAGGTTTTGTTTACTATTGGAGAAGTGAACTGCGCTCTAACTAGGAACGCGGACTGGGTACGAAGACTGCTGCAAATACAGTTTTCTACGATGTGATTGTAGAATTGGCTTGTTACGTTGATCTGAGTTATTGTAAACGAATGCTATATAAACGGTTGTTGTTTTCATTAGTATGCCGATTATTGTATATATTTCAGGTACAAACTCGTGATTATGGCAAGCAAACGGTAAGAGAGAAACATATACTTAAAATAATAATAATAAAGCAACTTGAATAAAATGCCTGGTGGGACAGGTGCTTGGGATGGTGACCCCCGAGTGCACGTATATTAAATAACAGATGTGCGTTAGAAAGCAGCGAAGGGCATGAATATTTTGTGATCTTGGCCTCCCTCGCGTATTACACATATACCCTACTTCTCCCATAATCTCTTGGCTCGACAAGTAATTTGAGAGAGATGTGTGTGCAATTTGTCTGTGTGCAATTGACAAACTCCATCCGTGCCCCCAGAACAGTGGTACAAGCACCGAGATGGGGTGACGATATTGGTACAAGGCCGAAATAGGTCTAGGCAATGTTCGGAGAATGCAAAGGTGCTCTTCTCTGGGATTCCTCCCATGGGTGTGGTAGCGATTCCAAGTTTTTTTTTAAATTTAGAATTTCAAAAGAATTTTAAGGATTGTATTTTTTCGTGTGATTTACTTACATTGGAGTAGAGATTGACAGATTATTTACTTTGAGAGGAATAGAGACAAAAGTTGAGTTACCCTGTTGTCACATTATGTTCTAATGTTTCCTTAAATTCATTGAGGAAATTTCCCGCCAATATGTCCAACATAGGCAGAATTGCAATCTTTGCAACATAGCTTATATACTCCACCATTTTCTTCTTTGGAATTGTAACTTTAATGCTGGGTACGCCTTAATTGAGGGGACGCCTTATCTGTTTAGATACAAAAGAAAAATATTGGATGCAAACAAAAATTTAGTACTTTGTTGTTTGGGAACTTTGGGAAAATATTTTATTTCTTGGGACTAATTTCTTTTCTTTGTGTGAAATAATTTTATCCATATTAATTTAACAAATTTTCATTATGCACAAATAGGAAATAGGTGAGGGTAGAAAACGTAAAAATAGATTTTACTCATTTTCTTTTGAAAGAATATTGAAGACCTGGGAGCAAACTATACCAAATTTATGATGAAATTGAGATATTAGTGTATTTCTACGCCATATAGATGTATCTAGAGGTTGAGCTTTTATTTTAACGATTCTCCGCAAGATGGGAGTGTAATTCACAAATTAATGATCTTTATCGCAACGTGTAGAATGCAGTGTCTAAATCTTTACTTTTCTTACTTACCTTTACTTGTGGCATAGAAGCCCCAAGTTGCCCCAAGTTCTCCAATTCCAAATCATGTTTACTCATTATATTCCAAATTGTTTAGTCGCTGAAAAGTAAATGAAAGAGGAGAGCTTGAAACAACTCTAGAATTTACAAGAAATGCACTGATATTGCAAATCTCGATTTGAAAATTATCTCGTCCGCGCAGACAAACACAAAGCGCTCCGGCCCAAACCAGATCGAGCCTCTTTAGAGCGCAAAAGCTCGAACAAGCAGGGCTGGCTCTTTATGCTGCAGCATCCAGGCCATTCAGTGGAGTTCCAATTGACGACCTCGCCAGAAAGGTGGATTTATTCGCTTTTGTAGTTTTGGCAGCAATGCTGCTGCCGACGCGGAGAAAAAAAACGAAATTTTGAATGAGAGGATGAAGCGGTTTTAGAATGGTGTCGATTTTTGTGTAGACGGTTTTTATGCTATGTAACAAAAAGAAGATTCAACCCCGAATAATTATTGGAGAAAATGAGATGCGTCAATGCACTTCAATTTCGACCTAAAATCTTGTGATTGCTTCTTTGAAAAGAGTACACTTTTTACAGTTTACAGTTTGTACAGTTTTTATTTTTGCAGATGTAGAAAGTACCGTTCCACAATCAAGCAAAGAACAAAATACTACAAGATGTACATCTAATGAAGGAAATTATTGGTATTTTAGTGAAGGATAGATTTTCTGGATTACAAAAATTCATTTACATCGTCAAGAGATCTGATAATTTTATTATTAATATTTTAATTATTTTAGACGTTTTTTATCATTTCAGATAATCAAAAATCACCTAAACCGTCTAACTATTTAAACGTTCTGTACTACAAGAGCACATTCTCTCTCATGTTATTGGTAACTTATATTTATGATTCATATATGCTGTGGATTTTTAAAAGTACTATAGTATTTATAAGTAAATTATTCTGACCTCATCATAAAATAACATTATAAAATACAGAGATTTTCTGAATCAATTTCGTCTCTTATACCTTATCGTACCGAACGTGAAACAATTCGCAAGAAGCATGAACAACACCGTCACCGCGCACGAGATGGCGTCATGTGATGACAAATAATGTTTCTTTTAGGTCGCATTAACAAGTAGGTAACTATTTAGCGTCCTCTTTCTCATTATATTTACAAACACACTATCATTACATTACGTTATTGGATATAATTGGTGAATTACATTAAACATTAAACACATTAAAAATAATTAATTGAGCTCAGTTCTTGATAACAATAACAGCAGACTATCACTCAAAATACTATTTCAGAAATACTTTATATTTGGCCATAAATGTTGATTTATTTCATGAATTTAATAACTGTTTTACAAAATTCCCTGTGCTTTAGAACTATAGCTGGCGAGTTCAGCTTGTATTTTAGTATGATGACAAAGCTTTCGGGCCCAATGTCTTTTTCAAGAGTACTTTTATTATGAACGCAATTTTACAACCAACGCATTTCAATCGCATTACCACCGATGCGCTTCGCTACCCGACGGATCCAATGTGCTGCGTTAGCGGGGACCTTCTGGCCCTTGCTCTCTCGACGTGCAGAGCGCCTCCGCTCGCGCCCTCGCGCTCCCGCGGTTTTTAATAAACCTCCCTTCTTTTTAAGAGTATTTCACTTAAAGGGAATAGTTCTGTACTGCCCTGCACTTTCACAACCATACCACACGCCGTTGAAAGCAAAAGTGGTGTAAGTACAATTTGGAAGATTTGAGTTAGATGCGCTGGTAGAGGGTTTGAACATTGTTACAACCATTGTCTAAAAGCTGTGAAACTTCAATATTTCTTAGCTAGAGGCTAGCACAATGCAGAAGTAGCCACAAAGTTGCTCATACCGCCGCATGCAAATGTGGTGTAAGTCACAGGGGAGACGAAACAAACAGCTTCAAGGTTCTCCCAATAAATAGCTTCTTGTTTGTCAGCCCTCATCACAGAAGAAGCATCTAGAAAAAAAATTTAATCGCTTTTAGTGATAAGTGCACATGTCAAAATCACAACTTCGAAATTGCTCTCACATGGTTAAAAATCGTGACAAAGACCTATTTCCTCTATGTTTCCATGACAATACTATCTCAGATGAAAATTATGCTTGTCAATTATTTGAATATAAGTCATAGTTTTCAGAAACGGTGTGTGAGAAAGTGGTGAAAGTCAACACAATATTTAATTACTAAACTAATAAGCAATGTTTCAGTCCCAAATATTTTTAGTAAGTTAAAATAATATCTTCCTAACATTTTTCATAACACTAACGTTATTATTTCTAAGAATTATACTTTTACAGCGTTTTTTGTTTACACGTAGTATTTTTTTTTTACTTACACTTACCGGAAAGTATATTTTTTTTTACTTACACCACTCTTTCTCTCAACGGATCATTTGTAATATAAAAAACAAATGCAAATACAAATAAATATCTTCTTAGTATTACATTTCTATTTCTCAGTAGCCCTTAAGAGGGGCCAGTTTAGATAGAAGCACAGAAACAGTTTCGCCGCACAGAAACAACCGATTGAGGAATATGAGTTTAGATGAAAATCTTCTCCACTATTTAACTGCTAGCGTTGTTCACAAACTCGGTACATGGCTATCGCAATATGCTTCAAATTTCAATTCAATTGTTTTTCGTAGTTTGTATTATCAAAAAGGATTTTTGATGTTCCTTAGAAATATGCTCAGTGTCTCACACTTTAATCAAAACTTTCAACAAGGTATGGAACTGTATGAAACTAAAAAAACGTTAAGAAACTGCTGTGCGTTAACGAAGCGTTTGTTAACAAAAGGTCACGGGAAAAATTATTTCATTCAATTGAGAAAAGATGGTGTGTTTTTTTTCAATCTGAAATGACTCACTTTTATGTTTTCATTGTGTAGGGTACAACACGAATATTGAAAGAAATAAGTTAACCAAAATGAATTGACAAGTCTGTTGCATATTTGGTGCTATGAGTAATTTTTTATTTGTAGGAAGGGTTGTGAAAGGCGCATGTAATATAAAAATCCTCAGAAACTATATCCTACTCTAGAGATTTTACAAAAATTCTCTATTAGCCTTTTTTTAAATTTTCTACCATCGGACAGTTTTAAATGATGCAAATGAATTAAATTACTTTAAACGCTAATTTAAATGCAAATTGAGATGTGTAAAATTCATTTTATAATGCAAAACTGATTTATCTAATCTCTTTCCATTCTATTTGAATGTTAATTGAGTATCACTTCATAAATTGTAATATTTGCTGAATCTTATATGATAAAATTAATGTGTGTACCAACAGCGGCGACCGTAAGGGCAACGCCGTACGGACCAGGAGAGGTGGCACAAGACATCGCCTGATGACATTGCAGTGCTTCTGACAAGGGATGTGCCATTAACAGCTAAACTGTTATTTCTTAACAGTTAACGTTTAGTAACTGTTACGCGAAATAACAGTTATTTCATTTATCCTGTTATTCGCTGTTATCGGTTGATATTCATAGTACTCCACTCTATTGGGCCAAACCAGAACTACTACAAGCTTTCGCGGTAACCATTTTGTACGACAACAGTTTCACTGCTGCTGATGAATCGTGATTAACAAGTGTTCAAATTATAGATTCATTAATACATAATTCGTCATTATTCGTCATCATGTGGTACAATATTTTTATATTTTATGGTATTACGTATAATAAAATAAGAAGTTTGTCCTTGAAATTAAATCAATCCAATATGTTTGTTAACTTCTTTCTGACCCATTACAGGTTATGGGACATGTTTTGCTCCAACACCTCCGGTGCATGAGTAGCATGTAACTTATTCGTTTATTGGTTACAATGAGCTCAGTAAATATCACCTGGCACATCTGACTTGGTTATGTTTCGCACATACGAGCGGTCCGTGTGTCATGAGAGGAAAACACGTGTTGTGCGGCTTCAACATGTTTTCATCCCGTGTGTTCCATCCATCCCCTAAAGGCAACGTGCCTCTCTTGCCGCTTCAGCAGCTACGATAAACGGCAGTAAATGCGCGGATTGCTAACACGAAGCTATGAATTTAGATGAGGCGGGCACCCGCGTGACATGCGGAGTCGCGCGGCGGAGCGGTGGGTGGTAACGGATTGTGATGGGGGAGTGGTGGGGGAATGAGGTAAAGGAAGGGATGAGGAAGGGTGGGAATGAGTGGAGAAGAGAGTGGCGGCTGGAGTGAAAGGGAGGGGTGAAGAGGTAGGGGAAAGGGAGAGAAAAGGGAGGGGAAAGGGAGAGGAAAAGGGAGGGTGAAAGGGGGAGAAAAAGGGAGGGGGAAAGGGAGGAGTGAAGTGAGAGGAAGTGTGGAGGAAGGTGGAGGAAGGAGAGGTGGAAAGAGGATGGGGAAGAGAAAGGAAGGGCAGGGGACAGGAGTGAGCGGAGTGGCGGGTGGGGGATAGGGAGCGGTGAGGGTGAGTGGAGAAGGGTATGGGGAGTGGGGGCATAGGGAGGGGCGACGATAGGTAGGGGAGGGTAGAGGGGTTGATGAGTGATGGGGAAGGAAGAGGAAGGGTGGGGTGAGTAGAGAAGAGAGTGACGGCTGGAATGAAAGGGAGGGGTGAAAAGGGGAGGAAAAAGGGAGGGGGAAATGTAGGGGTGAAGTGAGAGGAATTGTAGGGGAGAGTGGAGGAAAGGGGATGGGGAAGAGAAAGGAAGGGCGGGGGACAGGAGTGAGGGTGAGGAAGGGTGGGGGATAGGGAGGGGATGAGGAAGGGTGAGGGTGAGTGGGGAGGGGTATGGCGAGTGGGGACATAGGGAGGGGCGAGGATGGGCAGGGGAGGGTAGAGTGCGATTGGTTGATGAGTAATGGGGAAGGAAGAGGAAGGGTGAGGGTGAGTGGAGAGGGGTATGGTGAGTGGGGGCATAGGGAGGAGCGAGAATGGGTAGGGGAGGATAGGGGGAAAGTGGCTGATGAGTGATGGGGAAGGAAGAGGAAGGGTGAGAGTGAGTGTAGAGGGGAGTGGCAGGTTATTATGTAGGGAAGTGTGGGAGAGGTGGAGGGGGAGTGGCTGGTAAAAACAAAGGTGGAGGATGGGAGGGGCGAGGTAGGGTGGGGGAGGTGGAGAGAGCAATGACGGGACGGGGCCGATAAAGACACGACTTCCGGAGCTGCGGGTGTATCAGTGCCTTTTGACCGGATGTACAGTGCGTGTTCTCCCGCGCTCAGTTCGAAAGAACTCTGAACCATGAAATGTCAAATGGGTTGACCGTGTATACACCACGAATAGACCGTGTTGCCATGATCATGATGCTCTTTTGAGAAACGAAAACTGAACAAATATAGAATGAAAACTATGCTATGCCGTGACGTTTTACAATTTGTTGTTTAATTTTGAATATACTATGACTGAATAAATAGAAATAGTCGCTTAAATAGTAATAGTAATAATAGTAGTAATAATAAGCTCTGTTGCTCAATAGTAATAATATATTCAATCTATACGAACTACGATTATTTTAATAAGTTAATGTAATGAATATAAACATAATTATTAAGTAATACGTTTTATTAAACGAAATATCTAGGAAAAATTCTCAGGCAACTAAATTTACTGAATGTAAATAAATTATCTCCAATTATTGTTTAGCATGAAGTACCAAAAATCGCGATTTATATTAGAATATACGATTATCTGAAATTTCTATTATGTTTGTAAATACACATGTGCCCATTACTGGTCCTCCAAAAGGGATTTATTTGATAGTTTTATAAAAAATTAGAAATGATGAGTATCAAGATGTAATTTTATTTCACTTTTTGCAAAAACTTGACTTGTCTGAATCGGAGTCACAAGAAACCAGGGAGCCGAAATGTTGTCCGTGTTCTTATTTCAAACTAGTGTAGCCTACCTTTAAAGAGATATACCACCGGACGGCCAAATAAATCATTACATTCCTATTTATCATGAAGGTTTCTTGAGGTTATATCTTCACGTTGCCTGTTTAAGATTTCCTTAATGTTGTTGAATATTAAATATCGTAGACAACAATAATGCTTAAATTTCCACTTGTAAACCTTGTAATTTAACAAAAAATGATATACTTATTAATACTAATAGCAGATAACTTCAAATTTAAAAAAATAATAAAAGGCAAGTTTCTTAATCGCCACGGTACCATCTACGGAGTCATAAATGTTATGAGATGTAACTACTTGTCTACCAAAATAGCATTTAGATGAATCACCTTTTCAATTAATTTTTCTTTCACTACTAAAAAGATGTCGAACATTGTTAACTTCTCCCAAATATGGTTGAACCCTTATCTTCAACTCACTCTCAAAATATTAAGTGTTTAAAAGTGAAATTCACTATCAATACACGAAATAAAGGTACGTGTGTGTGTATGTGTGTGTGTGTGTTGTGATCTACCATAAATTTCCAATTCCTGCAGAAATTTCAACTGGACTTGGTACACATATGACTTACATTCTGAAAAAAAAATTGTGATGATAAGACATCCTTAGCCCTCCCAGTAATTGAGCAAGAAGCCGTGACTTGTAAAATTAAATGACTGGGCCGGGTGAAGTAAGTCTTGTAGTAAAGTATTTGAAGATAAGGTCAAATTACGGTGACCTGCTATGACTTGGCAGAACATAATTGAACAGGTGCTCTAGCGAAATCTGCAAATAGTTTGTATCACAGAACGTGAAGTTCAATCTACCCCCAAATGGCAATCTTATTAGAAAGGGTAGGTTTCTACCATGACGTTTACTAGACTTTCAGCGATAAACTTTAATATTCGTTAACAGTTCTGCTAAATATACATAGGTTTTTCAATAATTAACGAGAGAAATTGGTGTGGAGAAAAAACAGTGGATAGAACTAGTTTGGTAATTTTAAGACTTTATCTTGGCATCATTGGGATGAGCCCTCAGCGATGGCGAATCCACTTGAAAATTCCACATAGGTTGGAACGTGATTCGTTTTGTACTTGCTGAAAGTGAAAAACAGCTAATATACATGCTAGAATGACTAAAGTGTATGGTGAAAGTTGTAAGAACCGCGAGAATTTTTGCAAATGGGTTTAACAGTTCAAAAATGGGCGAGGCTCAGTGACTGACAAACACCGTTCTGGACGAATCACTAGAAAAGGTCATGTTGACTGTGTTTGGGGACGCTGCAGTTTGTTTTTTTATGATTATCTCGAAGAACATCGTATAATAAACAACCAATAGTGTTCAGATATGCTTTTGAACAAGGTGAAGACAGTTCTGGGAGACAAACGTTGTGGATTTCAGAGAAGGGTGTGATTCTCCAGCAAACAACTCACGTCCTCATATTGTTCAACAAAGCCATGAAATCATCGACAAAATGGGTTGGGAGGTACTGCCTTATCCCCTTTACAGTTATGATTTAGCACCATCTGATTTCCATTTGTTTGGTCCACTGAAGGAGGTATTACATGGGAAGAAGTTCCAGGATAAAGAGGTTGTCAAACATTTTGTGGGAAATTGGTTCAAACACTATGATTAAGAGTTCTTTGCAGCCATTATAAAAAAGCTGGTAACCCATTGGGGGAAGTGCATAAATATTAGTGGGGACTGTATTAAAAAGTAGCAAAAGTCCTGTTTTGTAAAAATAAACATTTATTCCTCCAGACCAATTTGTCTCTTTAATTATGGAATGCCCCTCGTATATTGGTGAACTAAGTACAAGAATAACCTGACCGCGTGTGTAACTGAAATTTTCAAACACAAACTCACGAACACGAAATGTTCTCAATTATTTCACCGCAAATGACACCTGCGTTGTAAGAGTAGGTAAGAGAAGAGAAGAAATTTTATGGTCTTGCTTTGCAATAAAGTAGTTTTCTAAAGTCCTTACATACGTGACTAGTGGTGCTACAGATTTTCTTGTCTTAGTTTTCCATTGCCTCTTGTCTCGGCTAGCTATTAGGACTTGCCACATACTCTTGCCAGCTGCCACCTATCGCCGCTAAGTACATTTTTTGACATTTTATTCATTTTTCGGTTTCCCAATAGTAAAACGGAAATATTATTTTAAGAATATTAAAGAACAGTAAAACATCATCCTATATGGCAATATTCTTTGGAAAATTTGGAGCCGTTTTTAAGAAAATGGGCGTTAAAGCGCTACTGTATATGCGAAATTTGAAGATTCATTTCACAGAAAATTTTTGAGTTTTCTAAAATCTTCATTTGAAGTCGTTTGGAGCACATTAACTCACGAATGCAATAGTGTTTAAAAATTGCTGGTAATGTGCAATTGCCGTTTGTGCAACAAATTGCCGTTTTTGAGAAAATGTTTGAAAATATCCGTGGCCTTCATGTAAAGTACTCCAAATTTTAAAGAACATTTTTCAAAATCTCCAAGCTTCGACTCAAGTCAGATGGACAGGGATTTCTTCAATTTGGAATAAATTCTACGCATGGTTTAGGGGCTAGTGGTATTCATAGAGGTATATACAGTTGGAAGGACAGACAGATGAACATTTTGAAAATAACCACTTTTTTGGTATCAGGGAACCCTAAAATGCGTATTTCCGTCGAAATCTCGAAATCTATTTTCCGCAGTATTACATAACTTTCCCTGCACTACGTATATTACTCCGTATATACGTATGTATACGGAAAAATAAAAATTGGGCCGTGCGGCGCCTTTCAATATTGGCCCGCACGCTGCATGACGGCGCGCATCGCGAGGCTAACCGCGCCGAGAAGTGCAACCCCCGCAACGGGAGGTGTAGGGCCAGGCACTGACATGACGTCAATCCTACTACGAAAGGCAGTCTACACCAGCCAGTCTCAGCCGTTAGTTAGTCAGCTCCGAAGCCATAATGTAATATACTTTACATAGAATAAGTTAAATATTATGGTTTTAAATATAATGGAAAGCATCATTCAGTTTTCGTGATTAAGACGTAAAATAGTTTATATTTTTACTTCAAAATCAAAACATTTCTGACTGAAGATATTATTAATTGAATTATTAACTTTTTCGAAGATAATCGATGAAATCAGCGCTCTGAGAAATAATGCTGCTAACTAAACTTTTATTTGTTAAAGAAAACTCTTGTAGACATGTATTATCATAGACTTGTATAACATCTTGCTAGAAGTTAGCCCTCAGTGCAACAAGTCACACCTCGGGTAAGATGCTTCGGCATTGAATTGGAGTTGAGAAGTGTCACTTCAGCAGAAGAAACAGACGAACCTAGTCAAACGAACCAAGACAGACGAGCCCAGACAAACAAACCCCAGACAGACGGTCCCGAGACAAACGGTCCCGAGACAAACGGTCCCGA
This sequence comes from Acheta domesticus, assembly GCA_031308135.1. Taxonomy (NCBI): domain Eukaryota; kingdom Metazoa; phylum Arthropoda; class Insecta; order Orthoptera; family Gryllidae; genus Acheta; species Acheta domesticus. Next base: position 35,289,904 of record JAHLJT010004567.1, on the reverse strand, counting down.
GACAAACGGTCCCGAGACAAACGGTCCCGAGACAAACGGTCCCGAGACAAACGGTCCCGAGACAAACGGTCCCGAGACAAACGGTCCCGAGACAAACGGTCCCGAGACAAACGGTCCCGAGACAAACGGTCCCGAGACAAACGGTCCCGAGACAAACGGTCCCGAGACAAACGGTCCCGAGACAAACGGTCCCGAGACAAACGGTCCCGAGACAAACGGTCCCGAGACAAACGGTCCCGAGACAAACGGTCCCGAGACAAACGGTCCCGAGACAAACGGTCCCGAGACAGACGGTCCCGAGACAGACGGTCCCGAGACAGACGGTCCCGAGACAGACGGTCCCGAGACAGACGGTCCCGAGACAGACGGTCCCGAGACAGACGGTCCCGAGACAAACGGTCTCGAGACAGACGGACGAAACAGACGGTCCGAGACCGTGATTCCTAATAAACTGGCCACAGGCTGCGCGCAATCTTTCTCTCTCTTCGTTGTTTTGTCCTCTCCTCTTACTTACACGTACTTTCACTACAACGCCAAACATGATGGGAGACCAGTCGATAACCAGCGATGGGAGACCAGTAGAGTTTGTCTCGTCGGAAGTGGAGCCCCACTGGGGCATACCTGGTCGGGAGTTTCCCCATTAGCCCGCGATTGGGTTGTGTTGAATCTCTGCTCCCAGCGGAAAAGAAACACCGCCACCTCCGTGCATTAAACATTCACTACAGAGCCGGGACTAATCACCGAGTGATGCTGACGTGCTGAGAAACAGCTAATGAATCAATCAAACTTTTAGCCGTTGTTTAGAGATCTGATTGAAGAGATATGCGTTTGACATACGAACAATATCACCCCACCACACAAATCTTTCAAGTTTAACTGTACGTTCCTAATTGTCGACATTCCGCAAATGGTATTCGGGGTATCTGATTCAGTAAGTACCGGGAGAAAAGTGTTTCATCGAATAAGAACAATCTTTTTTATTTATTTGTTTATTTAAGGTCGCTTTATAGCATCTGGGTCATCAGCGACCCCTGGCATTATACAATAGTATATATAAACATAATGATTACATTTAAAATAGGAATAAATAATAAACTTAATTACATTTTCACATGTTATGATTAATCTAATTAAAGTGTTCACAGGCTCTACAATTTTGTTATTACTAAGAATTTTACTACTTTCACACACCCGTCTGTGGAACTGAGCAATGATTTTAGAGTTCGTTCCATTTTTTTATAGTATCAGTAGCAGGGCATTCAAAAATAAGGTGAGAGGCGGAGACTGCTTCACAACACTTTGGACAGGGTTCTGGATCAGATCTCTTGAATAGGTGGCATACATTATGATTGAAATGACCTATTCTTAGTCTTGTAAGTGGACGGTGATATACATCAACCGGCTAAGCTCCATTTTTGGAAAAAATGAGATATGGATGCCATCGGTTGCATTGGACCATGTTCCAAGTGTATGAAAATTTTGGCGCCAAATTTGTAAAAATAGCCTTATAATTAATGCAACATGTAAACGCCGTCAGTCACGTCAGAGATTTTATGTTTTGCAACAACCTGCTATAATCTAGATCTTCAAGTCTGCTGTTTTTAATTTCACATTATGCAGGTAAGCGACAGATATTTCACTGATGTTCGTACACTTTGGCGCTTTAATGAATGAAATAATTAAATTACAGATTTTAGAGCTGAAAATGTAATAAAACCTTTGAACACAATTATCTCAAAACTCGTATGATGTCGCATAGCTGGTTGATGTATAACACCGTCCAATTATAACTTGACCTGTCCTCAAGAACAATCTTTTATTTGTGTCACGTTTCGGCGCACTGTGCAGCTGTACGATTTCTCCGCGGGAGTGCAGCACCGAGTCGCCCCACGCGCTGCCCGGGATTTTTCAATCCGCTTTAGAGATTGTGTTGGCCCTCTCATGACGTGCATTAGCAGAAGGGAATATCGACCGCGCGCTCTCGGCTTAGGAGGCCTGGCATTGCTTCGCGGGGCTCCGAGAGGAGGTCTCGAAAAATGTATTGTTATGGCTGCGCGAGCGCGGACTTAAATCCGGCCATTAAGCCGCATTCTTCGAAAGACCCACTGGCTGCGTTTCTCATCCGAGAGACGAACGGCTGCCTGCCGTTGTAGATGCTGTTCCTCCAGGACGAGGACTGTAAGAAGTGAGCGTTCTGCGTTGGATGTGATCCCGAGATGATTTGGCAAACGCGAGGGGGAAAGACAGAAGGCTGTTTACGCCGTTGCTACTTGAATTACTAAGCGTTTAACAAATGTTTCGCCACTGCCTCTTGGAGTGGTTTCCGAGAATGGAAAGGAACACTTAAGCAAGAGCACACTACGCTAACCGGGTGTTAAACATCTTTAATACACTTTCATCTAAAGCGTAAAGGAGAACACTCGAACATTTAAACCTTTTGAAAATAAATCGCTTATGTTCTATGTAATATGCTAGTTAATTAACCGTTAGATTTTTTTCCTTTAATACGTTTTGTATCTTCCATTTGAAACATTAAGGTCCTCAAATTCTCACATAGTATGTAAAATTCCTACTGGCATGTAAAATAGTGTCACCAAAAACATACCGCCTTTAGAATCAATTTATATTATTCTGATTCGCTCTTTGACACCAACAAAATTCAATCGACGTCGGCCCCGTGTCCGTGATCGCTAAGAGAGTAGTGCCGTTGTGATCTCGGATCCGAGAGGATCGCGGGTTCGAGCTCCCGTCTCGAGCAGGATTGTATGTGACCGTCCTTTCATCCCACTCTCATCACCATATCGTTTCATCCTCATACCATAGCGTTAAATTCAACTAGTGGTTGCTAATGTCCTAGTAGGTGATGCGACCTTGAATACTCGTAACAAAAAAATCAATAAACGTTTTGTGTTTGTGCTCTGTCACTCAAGGCAATATTAGTTCGCAGAGTAGGAAACTGTTCGTAATCATTTTGGTGTTTAAGTTCAATCCAAAAGGCTAGTATTATTTTATAGGCCATTATTTTTTACTCAAGAGTGGCACGCCATTGTGAAAAATGTCCTGTCAGTGCTCGGTATAGCAGCAACATAACGTATGAAGATCCTTCAATAATGAAAAGAAGCAAGAATCATTTTCTTCACAGTAAAATAACATTTTGGATCTGACTAAAACATTTTTGAGAATAGTGTTGTCTCACTCCCTAATACAGTAATCTCTCAACATTCGCAGGAGTTAGGTACCCGGAAAGCATCGCGAATGTCAAATCCGCGAATGTTGAGTCTATCTTTTAATGAAAGAAAACGTGGGTTAGGTTCCTGGATATCGAACAACTGTTTAATAAAGAAAGAAAATTACAAACAATTGCAGTAGATCAGAGTAAACATTACTGCAAAGAAAATTCATAATTAACACCCCAAGGAGAAGAAATAAAACAATATTTGGAACTTATTTGAAAGATGAAAAAGATTTGATATACGATTTGGTAATTTTTTTGTTTCATCACCCTCCTCATTCTAATATCCAAATGTGGAAAAGTTGCTGCTTCTTTTTTCTCTTGAATTTCGAAGTAATTTCCATGTTCTGATCATATTCAAATGCCCTTTCCACTAGAGCTTGAAATTTCAGAACGCCATAAACAATTTTGACATTGAAGTTGCTCCAGGACGCAGCTTCACTTCCGTTAGTTCATAATTTTACGTTCGAGGAGACTTTCTTCCCTGATTATTTCCCGAAGCTACTCTTCAGTGAAATCATTATAAAGAGATATGCTCAGATTCCTGAATGTTTTTTCTGTTCGTGTAGCCAAAACCCGTACCTCCAACTTGACGCAACTGACTGGAATATTTACAATTGTGTTGTCTATTAATGTAAATTGACATTTTTGCAGAACGTGATATTTCGAGCTCCGATATGTTTTTGTGTTCGGTTCCCAGATGATGCTTATAAAGGAAATGAAATCTACTCGCTTTCAAAAAAAACAACAAAAAAACAAACACGTACGACAAAAAGATGCACTCGCCAATGTTCGTACTCGCGAATTCGCGGATACCGAGGGAATACTATACTTATATTTGTTCATGACCATGTGAAGACAAATGTATTGCAGGAATCATATGTATATAACATCTATAACAAACAGTCTAATATAATAGCGGTCATCGTTTCTTGTAAAGTCAGTTATGAGAATTCATGTGACAGAACATTTCTGAACCATAAACGCCAGGGAAATGCGCTAAACACCAATCTCAGCGGAATTAGAAGAGCCTGAGTTTATTACTTCCTCTAATTTAAGTTCTTTCCTTTAATAATTATTGTTTTTCTGAGATTCATTTTTTATACTTTAATAACAAATACGATCTTAGAAGTAGTTCACTTTTTATAGTAAAACCAGGAAATGCTCGGTCTTTAGTCTTACTCGCAACCCATAACTGAGAGCACAACCTCTTGTTTTGGCAATTTGGCAACGCGTGAAATACCTTTGGTTTCCTTTCACTTTTCACGACCTACTGCCCGTCGCAGATATCGGGGTAGGAGAACGGGGCTATTTAATTTGAAAGAAAGAGTAAGCACTTATTCTGTACTTGGGCAGTCATTCATTCACGTTTCATTCATAATCGTAGGAACTCACGTTTAGGAAAGAAGAATCGCTTCAAAAATGTTGACGAGGGATCAGCGTGTATTTTTGGTGGAAGTTTACTTCAGCACTAAATCCTCCTTAGTCAGGAAATGTTTCAATAAAAATTTCTGGAAATGCCAGTTCCCAACAAAAGGAGAAAGGAAAGGAGGAGAAATTATTGGAAATCTACAAATTTAGGTTTATTTTATTAATATTTATTAATTTTATTAAGATTTCTCTATTAGTTTAATTTCCAGCTTGTTAATAACCTTTGTAGTTTATGTAACATAAAATAAAATAAATAAAAATAAAAGTAAATAATTTCCAGTTTCAATGAAAATAATTATTATTATAAATAATGAACAGCTTGGTGGTGATGTTTCATGAAATATCTTTGTGATTTCTCTGTGATCCGGCGTTCATTAAATAATAATTATTGTTACGTTGCTGTTAATAAATCGAAAAATCAGTTATAACTTCCCTCCCCAGCTTCAGTGTTACTATTCTTTTTCTTAAGCATACTGGAAAGAATCGCTTGAAGAGACGTTTTTTTTTGCTGGCTCATGCCTCAGCCCAGCCCACCCCACTCACCCTGCGCAGCGTGAAAAGATTCTGGTGTGTGAGCGGGTACCTGCCCGCCGAAGCCCTTGAATGGGAAAACACAGAAAGAGGAGAGTTTCTGCAGATTATGACGCGCAGTTCACTTCCTCCTCTGCTGTCTTGACGTGCCAGCCATGGCAGTATTGAAAGGAGCCAAAGAAACGCGGTTACCAAATTGCCAAAACAAGAACAGGCGCTACCAGTCATGGGTGCGAGATAAGCTAAAGACTCTGTATGAAAGTATCAGTCACTTCACGCAGTAACTGTTTAATTAAAGCATTGTCTTTCTATACAGATGACATCATTAACAACTAAAATTTAAGCTTCAAATTCAAGGGACAGTGTGTCGTAAATGTGGTAGTAGGTTGAGAGACCTATCAGAATACTTATACAAATCTCCACGGATATAATAATACCAAAAGAAGTTAATTATTTTAATGATTGAATAATTGATTATTAGTGATTCAGGGCACGTTAACTGCTAAGTTCATTAGCCCCGTAAGTATAGTATATAGTTTTTACTTGAGAGCTGACGATAATCTTGTCCTGCTGGATGGTGACCGCCGCCGGCCTACCTTCGGCTATCGGGGTTTCCCAATCAGATATCTCCCGTTAACAGACACCGCTCCATCTGGAACAAACTCTAATCTCCTAACCGGTCTCCCGGTATGGTAAGGGTGCAAGAGATGAGGAAAGGAAAAGGAAGAGGAAGGAAAGATCGCGCGCAACCCTTGGCCAGTTTGGTAGGGTGCTTCTCCGATATTCACCTGGTATTGATCGGAGAAACCACGGAAAACTACTGATCGGAACAGGCGGCTGCTAGAATTCTCCTGCAGACAGCGACTGAATTCGACCTAGTGATGTTGCTATAGTGCGATTTTTCTAACTCTGCCTCCCAAGCCCCTATGGCCACGATGGAATATCACACGGCATTTCGCGTCTTTCTCTGTTGTGCCGCTAGACGTCGCATGATCGCAAGCACTGCTTGATACGGTCGCGATCATCCGATATCTGGCGGCACGACTGAGAACGTCGCAAAATACCGTGACATATTCCATCCTGAAGACAGGCCTTCTGGGGCAAAGTTAGAAAAACCGCAGTATAGTGTCGAAAATTCTGCCACCGTCACGACTGGATCTCCAGGATCTCCCAGAGACACTGCAGTGACATCAGTTGATGAAATAATTATAAGGGATTTTTAACAATTTAAGTATTAGTATATTTCGACAAATTCATAGTAAACTGGTGAGTTCCCTCAGTGTCCTGATATCCTGTCTGAAACAGCGTTCTGTCAGAGTAACTGCCGTAGACGCTTCCACCAGAGGCCGCTTCATTCACTGTTCGACAGAGTTACGTCAGGAAGCGCGGAACGCTCGCTCTGGGTTCGGGCGGCGGGGGCGGCGCGGGCGGCGGGGGCGGCGAGGGAGGCGGGGGCGGCGGCGGCGGCGCCTCCTCGGTGGTGACAAATGGGGCTTGTTACGAGCAGTGGAGAACGGCGGAAGTTGCGTGTAGCGCTATGTACCGCCGGATGTAACGGGATAGTTATGACGTAATTATCGCGCGCTGGGCTCCCGCGAGTGGCGTTCCGCCGCGCGCGAATGGCGGTCGCGCGGGGGGAGGGGGGAGGAAGGCCTCACGGGAGCGCGCCTTCGGACGAGTCCCTCCTCCTCCCCCTTCGCCGCCACTGCGCCGTTATTACTTGACCAAGTTCTGAGCAACTGTATTCCACGAGCGATGAGCAGAGGTGCCCCAGGGTCCTGAATATGGTTCCGATTGTAGAATTACAAATATTTCCGCAAGACAACCGGAAATTACGGAATGAACTGAGATAGTGCGACAAAAATAAGTTCGTGCATGGTCTTTTATTGATCGGGTGGTGGAAAACGTTACACCGTAAGGATAATAATTGTCACCCCCTCTATGAAGACCTAATTCACTTTAAAATTAACATTGTTTGGGATAGGGGTGGGCTGCACAACGAGGGGTAGATGATGGACCGGCAAGAACGCCCCTTCTGGAGAGTCCTCTGTCATCCGCCTCCACTGCGTCGTTATTACCTGACCAAGTTCTGGGCAACTATATTCTACTGTCTATGAGTAGAGATGCCACAGGGTCCTGAATATGGTTTCGATTCTAGGGTTACAAATATTTCCGCAAGACAACCGGAAATTACGGAATGAACTGAGATAGTACGACAAAAATAAGTTCGTGCATTGTCTTTTATTGGTCGGGTGGCGGAGAACGTTTCACCGTCAGGAGAATTGTCACCCCCTCTATGAAGACTTAATCCACTTTAAAATTAATATTGTTTGGGCTAGAGGTGGGCTGCACGACGAGGGGAAAATGATGGACCGGCAGGATTCCTCTTCTGGCGAGTCCCCTGTCAGCCGCCGCCACTGGGCCGTTATTACCTAAACAAGTTCTGGGCAACTGTATTCTACTAGCTATGAGTAGAGGTGTCTCAGGGTCCTGAATATGGGTCCGATTCTACGGTTTCGTATATGAACAAAGTGCGAAACACAATAGGAAATTATGAAATAATCTGCGAAGAACAGGAGAAACTGATGCCGTTTCTTAGTATTCGAATATCATATTCATATTGTTTGCATATTGGAGACGCACCTAGTTCCTGGTGATCGCTTCTCCATACCACTACTCAAAATATATCACAACGACTGAATCATGTCAATTGCTTTTTGGGGAGTTGCAGTAATAATACATAAGGATATCCCCCATCCTCAGGTCTAAGATTTCAGTCCGGTGCTTGAAATAGATACTATAAGAATACGCTTCTTAGTTATTGACCTTTCCAATATTAGCAACCTACAAACGCCGAACAAAAATGTTTCACTCTCATCATACTATAATACAATTTCCCATTACTCTCACCTTGTTTTATTGGGCAAATTTAAATGCAAGAATATAACATGGAGATTTAATGCAACCACCTAACGAGGAGATCAACGTCTAAAATTACTAGATGTACTCCGGACCTAGAACTCCATGTCCCTACGAACCAACTTACTATCCAACAGACCACAGAATGAAAGCTGATGTTATGGATTTTCTCATTGTCAAACACATATCAATGCCCATCTCTATGACTGTTGAAACAGAATACGATTCTGATCATTCACCAATAGGTATATCACTAGGGACGCCACTCCCCCCTCAAATGTCTAAATGCATAAAAAGCAATAAAAACAACTGCACTATTTCCAAGAAATTTTAAACCACTCATTAATCTTTCTCTCAAATACGATTATGTCATCTGTAATTGATTGTGAAATTGAAAAATTGAAAAATTCCATCCATCATGCTTTAAACAGTGCTCAAGTTACCAACATATAATTTTAAACCGCAAACTCCCGAAACTGTCCATTCAAAAGGGAAACTGAATTAATCAAAATGAAGAGCAAATACATTCATGGCAATATCGCAATATGGCAGCGAAATAAACAAATCAAACGAGCGCTGAACTATATTTCAAAAATAATACAACGAAAACAAGATGATTTCTGCTTGCAGAACTTTCAACAATTCCTGAGTCAACTCTTTTATCTAAATACGACACCACTACGGCGGACAATCAAAATCATTACGATTCTCATTAGTATTCTCTCTCCCCGCAATATAACGGCAAATGGGCTTACTCAGATCTTGTCAAAGCAACTGCCTTGCAGCACACTTAGGATGTTCGTGTTCATCGAACTCCGTAAGGAACATCCTATACTCGTACTACTCAAAAATGGATCACCTACAACAACCATACAATATATTTTCAAATAATATTAAATTAAGTCCCCCACAGAAATAATCAAAATCATAAAACCTCTTAAAGCTAAAATGTCTTCCAGTCTCCATAATATTCCTAATCACGGTTTAAATGAACTCACAAATTGGGAATAGCTAGCAGCTAACTTCAATGCCACTTTATGACTAGAAGACTATCCGTCCTTGAAGAGAAAAGCAATAATTATCCCTTTCCTCAAGTCAGGTAAAAACTCACATTTGCTCATGAATATCGACCAATTAGCTTTAGCGATAGCTAAACTTTTTGAAAAAGTACTTCTATCACGCCTACTAACTTACGCCCGTCAAACTCAAGCCATTCGAAAGATGCAATTTGGTTTCCACCCAAATTACGCTACTATGCATCAACAACTTCGACTGGAAGAATTCATTGCTTCAAGTTTCGCCGCAAACATCATGTCATAGCAATCTTTGTTGACGTATCACAAGCATTTGATCGTGTCTGATACATCGATTTAATTGTTAGCTACAAACTATCAGCATTCTGATTACAATATATTATTCAAAGCTTTATTGAAAACAACGTTCCAATTTAGTGTTAACAACACTCTGATACCAGTTGCGAAATAAAGGCAGAACTCCCTCAGTGTTTAGCACTACCCCCCTCTTGTTTTCACTTTACATAGCTGACTCTCCTCTTCCAAGAAGCCAATAAGCAATCCATGCATGAGACACCGCAATTTATCTCCAAACTCGACATTATATAAAACATTACTATATTCAACCTTATTAATATGACTATATCTCCTGGTCGAAAAAATGGCGAATCAATGAACCCAAATCACAAGCAAAAATACTTCACTTTCGACATCTCTTCTCCCACCTCTTCAAATTAACAGCATTCCAGTCCCTTACCTCCCTAATACTACACCAGTACAATATATGGGTGTTCTGCTAGGTAAAAGACTTGCTAGCTATTCAACATTAGTAACTAAATCGAAAGAAAAAATCTCCTAGCTGTTCCCCCTCATTTGCATAAATTCCCCTCTGCGATCACATTTAGCGCTATTAATATGTAAGTCTATAATAATGCTACCAAAACGTTTGGCTAACAGACTTGGCACAATTTAGCCCTGCATGACTTGCAAAAGTTTCAGACTACACAAACTAAATATATAAGACTATCACTGGAATACTCTTGGCTTATATTAAACTTCCAAATCCACCAGGAGCTTCAAATTCCATCAATGATATATCTGAAATATCGGAATGTATTCGAAAATCCAATGCATCCGGAAAATTCTACTCTCTCCTCCTTTCATGCCCCTAGCTCCACTCTATCTTATACCTAGGTGTCCAGTCTACCTTCTACCTGAGCAAAGCTCCCACTTGGCATACGAACACGCTTTCCAAAGGATCTCTTCCGCCTACCATAAAAATGTGAACCTCCAAACTTTTCAACCAAATTCCACCCTAATTCACTCTTCACACACTCGGACCAACGAGCATTTTAATCTTTTTAATTAATTCGCGAACGTCCTTCATAAGGGCCCTCATGGCCTCAGAAACGTGCTTACTACTGTTAAAAAGATTCATTTTATAGAGCAGGAAGTGCAACAATGATCTAATGTCATCGACCACTTTAAAGAAATCGAAGTGTAATTAACCGAAACCTTCTTTTGGTCACAAACTATTTTCAGCTTAAATATCCACTTGAGAAGCAGGAGACATCTCGATCAGGTTTTTGTCCAGTTTCCCTGGTCCATTGAGCAAATGCTGAGATGGCCCCTTGTTTTGCTTCTGAACGTAAATGTAGCTTCACTGTGCGCACGTTTTTGTTGAGCACTCCTTTTGCTTGTAGTTCATTTACCGTTTAAATTGATTTTCCATAACTCGGGAAATAACATTTTTCAAATATTTTAATATTTTTATTTTTCTAAAATAATTATTTTCTAAATTCATTTTTTCGTTTTTTTTTTTGTTTTTTTAATTCTGGCCCTCAAGAAAATGTGCGGCAGATAAATTTCTTTCCCCACACGTCGTATACAGTTTTTACTGTTTTTTGACAAATAAATAAATAAATAAATAAATAGACCTCCAGGGTTGTGACCAGGGCCTTTCAACTCTCATATAACGTGGTAAAACCATTACAATGGCGCGCTCTCCTGTAGCACCTTCTTACAGGAACTAAAACAGGAACTGCTGCCAACGATACTTAAATGTGCGTGGCTGTTGTGTGGTTGGTTTGCGGGTTGCAAGCAGGCATGTTAAAATGTGGCGCCGATGTTCGCGTTTTTTTCAGCAGTTTCTTATGTGTGTAAATTACGAATAATTGAAAATTTGGAAGACACTTTTGTATTTCTCAAAAATTAGCTAATTTTATGTGCGGAAGTTGGCAAGCCTAACCTATAGCTGCTCCCGGCGACACTAGCGTCACCTATAGTAGCACTCTCCAGCATTGTCTCCGATTTTGATGGAGAGTTCAAAGTGTGGCGTCATGCAGGTTGCGACAACACATAGACGGGAGTGGGTTTAACTTATTGCTAGTTTGTTAATAAATAAATCCAACACCCAAATAAACCTTAAGTACAATACCTAAATGAACGAAATAAATCGACCCCACTATTAGAAGTAATATTGAATCTACGGCTACCACACTCTCTACTTAATTATCGAACGAATCCGATCGTGTTAAGTACTGCAGAATTCCTACACGACTCGTCACATGAGTCTCACTGCATCACGGCAAACTACATTGCCGGCTCTAGCCTCCGCGCAAGCGGTCCGCACCCTATCCGGCGGCTGCCTCCGATCTGCACAGGTCGACTGCTTGAAGCGAAAGAGGGCCAGTGCAGCATCGGAGCTCGCCTAGCTAGGCTCGCCGCGCTCTTCCGCCCTTCTCTCTGGGCTTTTCCGTCTACGTCACGTCCTGTCGCCCCACCCTTAACCCGGTGGTCCCATGCGGCAAGCGCGCGGTCCTGAGCGTCTCTCCTACGTCACGCGGTCACCCTGTTGTTACATCTATGTTTGTGCACGACGCTACAAAAGGCTCTGGTTTTGACCAGAAGGTCTTGCTGTTGCGAGCACTTTTTCAGGAGACGACACCAACTAATTCATGGCGAGTCCGCGAGGGGCGCTGGGCGCGCGTCGTGCTTCCGCCTAATGCGCTCATAACAAATCAATATCGCATAAACTAACGCAATAAAGCGAGCCACCCGTCGGCCTCCGAGCGGAAATTAAAGTTCCCCTTTTCAAGTGGTACCATGCCCCCGCCGCTTGCGCTTCTGTTTTCGGAGCCTGTCATTTTCAGACGAGTTTCCGAGCTCCAATGCAAGGTATTTGCTTATATTCCTCTTTGATACTGCTTTATATTCAATATTTAAGTGATTTTTTAATTAATTTAATAGTTCTGCAAAACTGTCTCAATTAGTATCCAGTTATCTATCTCTAGTATCAAGTTAACAAAGGAATTGGGGTCAAAGTGTAAAACAAGAAAATAAAATAATAATAATAATAATAATAATAATAATAATTTATTGCTTTATTTGGAACAGCCCACATTTGCGCAAAGTATTGTAGAGGCAATGACAGTCACCGGATCTGCTCCTTAGGTAGCTGGTTGCAACCTGTAGTAGATTTTATATTCAGCCGACTCATAACATCTTTAGTCGTGATGTAATGGAAAATATTAATAATAATCTTAAAGAAATCCTGAAAAGACAAACCAGTCCACGGATAATATTTGAAACGATGGACAAGGTGCAGATCAATATATATCAATTATTTATGTGGCTTAAAAGGGGAAGAATGAAGCCAGAATTGGGAGCACTTGAAATAGCTGCCCAAGATCAGGCGACATTATGATAAAGCGGTTCTCAAAATTTCTCAATAATGCCGCATTTGCTAGGAATACGTAGAAACCATTGATCAAATTGTCTCGGCTTCTCCAATCCTAGCAAAGACCGAATACTTGAAAAGACACAACAGGATGTTTAGCTACCTCCAATGGCAGATCTGTACCGCCCTCAAAGTTCCAAACACATGCCCCAAGTGGTACAAACACTCACCAAAGTCGGGGTCGTCTGTTGGATTGTGTACGATATTGTACGACCAACAAATTCAAAGTGATCGCACGATAGCGGCAAACAAACCAATGGTGTCGTCTGTTGGATTGTGTACGATATTGTACGACCAACAAATTCAAAGTGATCGCACGATAGCGGCAAACAAACCAATGGTGTCGTGTGTTGGATTGTGTACGATATTGTACGCCCAACAAATTCAAACTGATCGCACGATAGCGGCAAACAAACCAATGGTGTCGTCTGTGGGATTGTGTACGATAATGTACGACCAACAAATTCAAACTGATCGCACGATAGCGGCAAACAAACCGAATATAGTAATCCGGGATTTGGAGAACAAATCGTGTTTACTTGTCGATGTTGCTGTACCATGCCATCAAAACGTTGTTACCAAGGGGGCAGAGAAACGTCTTTAAATGCAAGAGTTTGAAAATCGAGATCAGCCGAATGTGAGGCGTAAAAGCACAGGTCGTACCGATAGTTATCGGAGCTCTGGGATTTCTTCCGAAAAATTTATGTAAAAACCTGTCTAAACTCCCAGGCAATACAAAAGACTGGGAAGTTCAAGAAATCGCGTTATTTGGCATAGCTCATATTTTGCGCAAAGTATTGTAGAGGCACCCTCAGTCCCTAGAACTGCTCCTTAGGTAGCTGGTTGCAATCTGGAGTAGATTTTATACTTAGCCGACTCATAACATCTTTAGTCGTGATGCAGTGGAATCATAATAATAAGCACCAAGGCAACAAGTCATAATAAGTGTATCGGAAACGGCAAGTGCAGTCTGTGCACAAAAAGGAAGTAACAGGCCGTCATTTAATTAGTACCTGTAGTGAAATTGTGAATCCCGTTTTCAAACACGCCTTGTCACAGTGACTTACGTGCTACAATGGAATCTGTGCAGATACAGTAGATTACAAGGAACTGATGAAGGAAGCTGAATATACAGATATACTGGATTTGGGCAGTTCGGCGTTAAAGTAGGGTAGGGCAGAGCAGTGCAAGACAGAGCAGGGCAGAACAGGCCACGCCAGGACAGACCAGAGGAAGATATAGTTTAGACAGATTGCATTCTTTTTCCAGTGTGAATAGATGAATATGGTAAATAAATATAAGTAAATGGATTTGGCTTTAAACTTCCCGTGTGATTTAATCGCACGGGTGTCCATTACTATAGTGCGATTTTTCTAACTCTGTCCTCTCAAGCCCCTATGGCCACGATGGAACATCACACGGCATTTCGTGTACTTCTCAGTCGTGCCGCTAGAAGTCGCAAGCACTACTTGATACGGTCGCGATCATGCGGTATCTAGCGCCATGAGAAAGAATCGAAATACTGTGACGTATTCCATCGTGAAGACGGGTTTTGAGAGGCAAAGTTAGAAAAATCACAGTATAGTTTCAATTACAGTGCAGTTTTTCTAACCGTGGCCCTCAAGCCCCTACGGCCACGATGGAATATCACATGGCATTTCGTGTCTTTCTCGGTCGTGCAGCTAGAAATCCCAAGCACTGCTTGATACGGTCGCGATCATGCGGTATCTAGCGTCATGACTGAGAAATAATCGAAATACTGCAATATATTCCATCGTGAAGACGGGCCTTGAGAAGCAAAGTTAGAAAAATCGGAGTATAGTTTCAATTATAGTTCAGTTTTCTAACTCGCCCCCTCAAGCCCCTATGGCCACGATGGAATATCACACGGCATTTCGTGCCTTTCTCGGTCGTGCAGCTAGAAGTCGCAAGCACTGCTTGATACGGTCGCGATCATGCGCTATCTAGCGTCATGACAGAAAGAATCGAAGTACTGTGACGTATTCCATCGTGGAGACGGGCCTAGAGAGGCAAAGTTAGAAAAATCGCAGTATTGTCTCAATTCTTTTCGAAAATTAACATCCGACCCCGACGGTCCGCTGAAGCAGAAGGAGGCGGGGCGGCGGCCGCGCCGAGTCCGCTGCGGAGGGACTGCACCAGGGCCGGCCGCCTTGGCCATGCGGGTCGCGCGCGCCGGAGCTTCCTGCCGAGGCCACCGGCGGCGCGCGCGGCGCGGCCCCGGCGAGGAAGCTCTCGCGCTGCCGCGCATGCCGACGAGCGCCCCTCTCGCTCCCCCTCCCCACCCCACCCCACCCACCCCACCGTCCCATAGTCCACCTCAAAACTGCAACCGGGAGAGGTGGCTCAGTGTTCTAGGTTCCAGTCCCATTGGGAAGAAATGACTATAACCTGGACAAAATTCGAAAAAGAAAAGTTTGTAGTAGAGAATTTTTAATTGTTACATTGATTGATTGATGTTTCCGGGCGCGTCAACTACTGTGGTCGTTATTCCCGTAAGTGTAGTGCGTGTTTTTTCTCGGGAGGTGGCGATGATCTTTTCCCCGCTTGATGGCGAGATCTGACGCCGACCTACCGTCGACTAGCGGGGTTTTCCCCTCAACCAGGTATCTCCCACCAGCGGGGCATCGCCCCAGCCGGGACAAGCTGTAACCTCCCGACCGGTCTCCCGACATGTGAGGTAGTGTAGTGCATGTTAGTGTAAGTGTGTGTGTAAGAGGGAGAGGATAGGACAAGGAAGAGGAAGAAAAGATCGCGCGCGGTCCGTGGCCCGTTTGTTAGGCATTCGCCTGGTGTTGATCGGAGAAACCACGGAAAACTACCGATCAGAGCAGCCGGTCGCTAGAATTCTCATCCAGACAGCGACCTGAATTCGACCTAGCTGACAAGCTAGTGTCGAAAATCCTGCCACCGTCGGGACTCGAACCTAGGACCTCCCGGTCAGAGGGACTGCAGTGGCATCAGGTTGATGCACTGAGCCATCTCTCCCTGTTTTAAATGTTAGGTTGGCTACACTATTGGTGGGACTATCAAATCCCGTGCGTACCAACGGCCGGAACTTACAAGTGAAAGCTGTATTCCAGGTTGAACATCTGGCTCTATTGTGTTTACCGCGTCACCCACGCCGGACGGAAATTTTATTGCGAAGTTAATTGAAATCATGTACCCATTAACTTAGAAAACAAGAGAAAATACCGCAGCAAAAATCCAGAGATATCTTATCAAGCAGTTAACGAAGGCATTTTCTTTTCTTTGTTGCACTAATGTGGGATAATTTGAACGTTAAAATAGCACTGTTTCCAAAAATTAAACTTTCACCATGCTAAGCATGCTCTGAAAAATTGTACTTACGGCTGTCTAAAATTATTATTTGTGATACGAGTAGTTGAAATTACATTTTATTTTGGGAGAAAGTGAAGTGGCGACATGAGGCCGACAGGCCGAGTAGAGCAAGCCTACGAGAAAAATAAAACCACTTTTACCATTTGTGTCGAACAATATTTTTGTCAGCATTACTGACTTTCATTTTATTTTAATGCAAATATCACTACTTGGGTACCATGTTACATTAACCGTAGATTACAACGGCGCCCTGTACCAAGTGTTTTTACACAGGCGTAGTCTGGCAGACTACTTTGGGTAAAAATAAAGAAAACTTCATTTTTACAATGAAACACTAAATTTCAATTGAACATGTATGATAAGGAGTTATAAATTACATTTTAAAGGGTTTTATAGACACATTTAAAGGACTTGACTCGCACAGCAAGCACTTGCTTGGTACACACATGGCTTTTGAGAAGCGTCCGCAGAAGTACCTCTCTTTCCTGTGAGCTTCAATTTACAAGTTTCCCGAAGTTCTAAAATAAACCATAATTTTGCATTATGATTTTACAAGTTAATTCTCTTAGGCCAAGTCCACCGGCGCCGCCCCGGCGCGGAAGCCATCGCGCTGCCCCTCACTCACCCTTCCCCTCCCCAGCCCGGGGCCTGTCAACTCCCATATAACGTGGTGAAGACCATTACAGTGACGCCCTCCCCTGCAGCACCTTCTTACGGGAACTGAAACACGAACTACTGCCAACGATACTTCAAACATGCGTGGCTGCTGCGTAGGTTCGCGAGACGCAAGCAGGCCCCTCATGTTACAAAAAATAGCGTCCATGTTCGCGCTTTCTCCAGAGGTTTCTTGTATGTATATATGATGAATAATCGAACATTTATAAGGCATTTTTCGTATTTCTCGTAAATTAGCCAATTTTTAGGGGTGAAGTTAACGAACCTAACCTGCAGCTGTACCCGGCGACATTAACGTCTCTTATAGTAGCGCCTTCCAGGTTTGTCTCCGATTTTGATGGAGAGTTCAAAGGAAGTGCCCCAGCCTTCTCCCGGCCACTCAAAAGCGCAGCGCGCGAGTTGCCAAGCTTCCGAGGTGGGCGCGACCAGGGCCTTGCAATTCTCCACCTAAATCGAGGACAAAGCTTGAGGGTGCTACTACAGGAGGCAATAGTGTCACCGGGAACAGCTGCAGGTTAGGCTCACCAACTTCCGCACGTAAAAATTGGCTAATTTGTAAGAAATACGAAATATGTCTTCTAAATATTAAATTATTCATAATATATTCATTTGAGACATAAGATACCGCTTAAGAAAGCGCGAACATCGACACAATTTTTTGTAACATTATGCGCCTGCTTGCGTCTCGCGAACCTAAGCAGCAGCCACGCACGTTTGAAGTATCGTTGGCAGCAGTTCATATTTTAGTTCCAGTAAGAAGGTGCTGAGGGAGAGCGCGCCACTGTAATGGTCTCTATCATTGTTTATGTGAGTTACAAGGCCCTGGACGCTGCGGCGGACGCGCAAAGCCCGGCCAAGGCCCCGCAGGAGGCAGGCGCTGGGAGCGAATGCGACGGATCATAGTGTGATTTTTCTAACTCTGCCCCTTAATCTCCTACGGCCACGATGGAATATCACACGGCATTTCGATCCAAATGTACTCTAAATGGTTAGTGCTAAATGTACTCTATGATACATTATAGAGTAACGCCATATTGTTCAATACTTTTGTTTTTTCAAAAATTACAAAAATGTATTTTTTCGACTTGTCTTTCACGTCGTCAATATTTATGTTAGCGGCGATTTGTTGACATTATTATATTAATGTGTATATGAGCTTTATATAATGTTAAGTAAAGTTTCTCGAAAACTTAACCGTTTTCTGTGAAAACTAGCTCAAAATTACGAATTTTCAGAAACGCTCAATTGCCATTTTCTCATAAATGGCTGAAATTTTTTTCTTCACACTTTTTGAACGGATAGTGATAATTGCACTCTTTCATATGACGTAAAGTTCATTTTGGGGTATTTTTTTGTTTATACTCATGAAATTACTCAAAAGTAATTTTTTGAAAGATCTCTCACGCCGTTAATATGCACATTTTCAGAATTTGTAAACACTATTGTATTTGTGAGTTATAGTGCTTTAAAGGGTTTTTAATGAAGTTTTTCTAAAACTCAAACATTTTCTGTGAAAGAGAGCTTCAATTTTCGCATTTTTAGTAGCGTTTAAACGCCATTTTCTTAAAACGGCTTAAAATTTTTCAATGAAAATTGCCATTTAGAAGAAGGTTTTACTGTTCTTTAACATTATTAAATAATATTTCCGTTCTAGTATTATCAAACCGAAAAATTAATAAAATGTCAAAAAATGTACCTAGGGCGGCGATAGATGGCAGCTGGCAGAAGTATGTGGCAAATCCGAATAGCTAGCCGAGACCCAAGGAAATAGAAAACTGGTACGGGAAAGTCTGTGCCATTCTGCAGCACTAGTTCATATATTCGATCGGTTATCAAATAATAGGCTATACTCGATTGGTTATCAATCTCGCTCCTATCGTCGGTCGTTTGATAATTTTCCAATCTCATATTGTAATAAGATGTATTACGATACTGATATCGTAAATAACTATTAAATGTATTTTTGTAGGCACCTGCCTATGTAGATAAAGTTGTGCATGAGGGCAGCCTGGTGAATATTCAACTAGTTCTTTAGGAAAAAGAAGTGGGCATGCTTCTCACCGCGGGATGGCCCACAAGTATAGAAAATCTTTCTACTGTAAATGACTTTTTCACCCCTCAAAAATAAAAATATTGTAACATTACTTAGAAAATAAGTATGTAATATATTGTTAAATACATCCTTCATTAATTTGCAAATGAATACATTTTCATAGATTAATGTAAGGAAATTAATCTGAAGCCACTATTATCCCCTTTTGGTGTTTCAAGGTAAATGAAAGACACTGGTATTCAACTATTAAAGCCGCATGGGGTGTTTTGGTGTGTGTTGTGATTTGAAACTGTCAACTAACATCAGTGCAGAGTAGTTACTTATTCCTTTCTCTGTGTAATCGATTTTTGTAATGAATTATTCACCCGGGCAACGCTGGGCACTTCTGCTAGTTTAAACATTTCCGCTGTTGATTTCAATTGAATAATTGCAGCAGGTGGCTAAGTGCAGCGTAAATAAATCAGTTTGACTTTGACGCTGAATTTCACATTGCATTAAAAACATGTAAATTAGCCTAAAAAATGAAGGGCTTGCTATTATCTCCACTGTAGATCTGTAACGGTCTGAAAGATTCCCACCCGTGTCCCAAGGGATTCCGCACTCACCAAATCTGTGACCTCTGTTGGACTGTACAATTACTGTATGGCCTACAAATCCACACTGTACGATAGCAGCAAAGGAAATTGATAATATTGTGCCGAATTTGTTCTCCAAATCCCGAAAAACGACAACAAAAATACAATGATAATTATTATTAAAATTACTATTATTATTATTATTATTATTATTATTAGTGTCTTTATTAGGGGCGAGTCTCCGTCCACAGGGACTGCTTCTCCATATAACCATAAACATTTATTCAAACAGGAAACACTTAAGAGGGGGCACGTTTTAAAATGACGACTGGGAGTGCAACGGCAGAAACCATCCCAACATGCGCCTCAATTGACTAAATAGAAAAAAACTTGATCAGGTTGGCGATTTAGGGCCAAACCCATTCCGAGGCTGGGCCTCAAAATAACCGTATCTACAGGAAGGAGTTAGTCTCCTCCTCTACTTATTTCGTCAGTCGCCACCGAGCGTTGGCGCTGCGCTCTACAAAGTGTGAGGGTGATGGGGAAATACTCCGTTAGATCGCAGCACTTTCTCTAGCGACCCTCATTTCGCTCGTGCTACATGGACGATTATCGGTTATATGTACTCGATTTTAGCATCTTGCTAGGGAATGGCATGACTGTATTGTCAAGTAAGACGTAATATACCACATTGTTTGGAAAAACTTTCAGATATCCGATGTAAATTTAAGCTAGAAGCATTATCCCAACTAAATATGTTCATACGTGCATACATTCTAAATATGTTCATGCGTAATTCATTAAATTCTAGCAGACTGAACTATTTTATTTAAGATACCGAAAAGTAGTTTTTCTCACTTGAAAGGAGAAGTAGAGATACTTTCGAGAAAGTAATTGTTTTCTTGCATTTGCGCAGGGCTAAGGTGTTTGGTGTTGAAGCCGATTTATTTTATATGATATACATTTAGTAACATCAATAAATGCCTTTCCATTTTTCTGATTCGCTTCCATTAAGGCCATAGGCAATTGCTTAGTATTAATTTTTTTGCTCTACTTCCTAAGTGCTTCAATCTACAAGTCTTCTGATGCTCCAAAAGTAGACCATAATTTTGTACTAAGTTTTTACAAGTTATTTCCGTCCAAAAAGTGAATGAAATAAACAATTTGATTTAAAGAATACACATGTGTTTAGGATGGACAATCTCAGGTTTGTATTCCACCCTACGAGAGCAAACTGAATTTCTCTATCTTGTTTCAAAAACTTAGAATTTAGGTATCCTTTCTATAACTTTAAGTATTCAGTACTTCACTTTCTCAGAAAATTCTGTATTTAAGACCCAATGTACAATAGAGATCCTAGAAATTCTAAATGCGGTGTTAACGACAATTTTTGGACAATTTTACAAATAATATATTTTACAAATATAATTTTAATAATATATCCACCCGTGAAAGCCTTCATTTCATTGTTTGTAAAAGAATGTCCTTTTGAGACATGGAGCCTTTAATATTACGTAATTTTTTCAATTTTTTTACAACGTCCTTGCTTTTGAATGCATTTTTGGCTTAATTAACTGAGAGAGAGTTCGTAAAAAAAATTAAGCAACTTGTATTTTCTTCGATAAATAATGTACTTGCCTGTGAATATGTTTTTTACTCAGTTGCCTTTTCAAGAAGATAATAGGATGGTGGCTGTTTTGAGATATTTCTCTGAAATAGCATAAATAGTCAATTTCCGACAAATTATCAAATTATGGCACTCTTGAGTAACATTGTTCAAGTGAGTCAATCGGAAAGCATCTTAATCATTTGTCATCATCTTCTGTATTAAGAAACAGCATTTACAATAAAAATGAATAGTTCCACTTACATAAATATTTATAAGAGTACAATTGAAATTTCAAAACTTAAAAGATTGAGACTGATGTTAAGAGAAAAATTATGTGATTATGAATTATTCTTAAAGCCAAATTCTTGTAAATCACATCTGTTTTCAGGTACAAATGGACTTCTATTCCTGCAATTATTTTACACAAATTAATTCAAGAGGCATTTCAGCTTCTAAATTCCATTGTAAATTCTACTCATTGATTGGATTCATTTTCAAAATTATTTTCATTGGAGTGTCCACCCTAACAGCAACAAAAAGCGCAAATAGAATTCGCTAACCAATAACAAGCATGGATCATGTTGGCTGTACGCATAGAACGAGGCGACGAAAATCGAAGCTAAAATTTCCCAATTTCAATTAATCGTAAAATAATATCTCCAAAAGCTTTAATCAGAAATATTTGTTGTATATCACCGCATTTTTTCGCTCGTACAAATTAAATCACAATTCTACAAATAAAACCGTTGCAGCGTGTGGCGGCACATCTCCTTTATTCGCATTTTAGGAAAATGAGCTGAAGGCCGCAACGAATGGGCCCGCCATTGTGATTTGCGGCCGTTGTCAAGGCTGCTGCGGAATGTCCCGTCTGGCGAGCGGAATTGGAACAGAGGATCCGCAAGCTTTCTACTTCGCCTTCGTCTCAATTTTCGAAATTTTATATGATCACTTGCGTTCACTTTCTTGCCTGCACTTTCACGCAAATTACGCGGAAAAATTTTCAAATTTTCGAAAAATTCTACACGATTTTGTTTCTAAATCTATCTTAAAAGAAACATATTTCATTACCTGAAAAATTTTCTGTATTCTTAACTGTACTTGTAGGAAGACGCCAACAAAATTTCGAATTTTTGCAATTGTATAAGCATTAGAGTTTTCAACAAAAATGTGATAAGCACCGTTCTCTTAAACGTCCTTCCGTAAAAATCCATCAATAAAATTTAACAAAAACGATGAAGCCACTTTTTTGAAAATTTTCAAAAGAATCCAGGGGATTCATGTAAAGTACACCCCAAAATGAAAATATCGGTTTCAAATTCAAGGGGCCGCGACATCAGACAGATCAATTAGGAAATATGAATTTGGCTGAACGGTTTAGCTGCCGATGTTGTTCACCGACGGACGGACAGACGTTTTGCCATCATTCAGTTTTACCATATTAAGGACCCACAAAATGGATTCTGATTGCACCGTATGTTAGAGGATATTTTCTACATTTAGCAACTGGATTTATCCATGATTTTCATTACCGGGTTTCTGTAGTTAGCGAGTTTCCTGACGAAAAATCGCTGTTTTCTCGCGCAGAATTACATAACTTTCTCTCTTGTGTAAGTGATAGCAAGAAAGTAATAACTATGCTGATAAACGATATCAAGAACACTTAATATATTTTTGCAAAATTTTATAATAAGGAAGGACAGCAAAATATTTGCATTTACTCGTGACATAAATGAAATAGAACCTAACGTAGTAAAATTGATGCTGTCGTTAACAAAAAAGAACTATGATACTTAACAAATAAATGCAAGTAAAGAATTAAAGTAAAAGCACAACATATAAAAAACATCGTTATAGAGATATAGAAAGAAGATTGCATAGATTCTTCAATTATTTTCACATATATCTCACAATTAGCAACTCCAACTAATTGTAGAAAGTTAACACCTTACAAAGCACATTAAAATATTATTTTGTCCCATAATTCTTAAACATTACGTTTCAAAGGAAAATATAATTAATTACAGTCTTCAACATGAGTGGATAATGAATATTTAGAAAACACATCTGCCATGAGAGACGTTTAAGTGTAAAACTGTTGATCATTCTTGTACAATATTATTTTAGAAAATCAAGACCCTCTTCGAATCAATAATCTCCAATTCAGAACAACAAAAATTGATATGAAACCTGCATGGCCGAGGGAGCTCTTCAGTATCGTTCCGTTGTGCTTCTAAAGGAGGCAACGCGGTTTTCGCAAAGGGAAATAAAAGACGCCCACGAAGGCACAAAAGACGCACGGGCAGGACAAACAGAGCGGTAGGGGTAGAGCGGGGGGATCGGAGAACGGGGATGAATAAAACAGCCCCACCGCGCGAGGGGCGGTCATACAAAATAGAGGCGGGCGGGCGGGGCGGGGCGGCCGTGAATAGAGCGCGGGCATCAGAAGCGGCGAGCTCTCACTCCGACGGCGCCCGGGGCGGGGGAGGGGGCGGTCTGCGCCAGGGGAGGAGACGACGTGGGGGAGGTGGAGGGGATGGGATGGGGAGGGGAGAAGGAAACGTGAGGACGAGCCGACGGGTGGGCCGCGAACGGGTCGAGGAGGGGGGAGGGCGGACACGGAAGGAGAGGGAGGTGGAGTAACGGACGGGAAGATGGTGAAGGATGGGGGCAGGGCGGCGGTGAAGGGGGCGGGTGAGAGCGGAATTGAAATCGGAGGAAGGGGAGAAGGAAACGAGAGGACGAGCCAACGGGCGTGCTACGAGCGGGAGGAGGAGGGGAGATGGCGAACACGGATAAGCGGCGAGGTGGAGCAAGGGACGGGAAGATGGTGAGGGATGGGGCGGGGAGAATCGAGACGGTGGTAAAGCGGGCGGGTGAGAGCGGAGATAAAATTGCGAAAGGGAACAAGAGAACGACTGAACGAGCCGAACAGGGTGGACGGAGAGAGGGGGAGTGGGCGGACACGGGATGGGGAGTGAGGGGTGTAAGGGTCGGGTTGGTAAGGAGTGCAGCTGGGAGGGGAGTGGATGAGGGACAAGAAGGGCTGGGATTGATATGTGCGGGAGAAGAAAACAAATGTGAAGCGGAAAAGAAAACAAAAACGGGCGGAAGGGGATGGCAGAGGAAGGGACGGGTTCGGTCACGGACCAGGAGATGGTAGAGTAAGGGATGAGGAGGTGGCGAATTCGGGGAGAGAGCGTGGAACAGGAAAGGGCGAGGGGGAGACGGCGGCGATGATGGGGGAAGATATGGTCCGGGGAAGGGCATGTTTCAGTAAAGAGGGCCCGCGGCCACCCGATATTCGCCGATAGAGCGCGTTGCCCGCCGGATTCCTCCCGAAATCTTTTATTTGGGGCGCCCGGTTTAGCGTCGGCCCCGGGCTGACTGCCGCCCTCCTCTCACATCTCCGGCAGACACTCCGCCTCCCTCCCTGCTGCACCGATTCCCCCGCTGTAAGCCAACGCGCAAAATGACGGGCAGTGTGACGCAGGTAGCGCTTCTTTTTTTATTTAAGGTCGCATCAACTACTACGTCATTAGCGACCAATATTGGATGTGACGTTGTGGTATGAGGATGAAACGAAACGGTGATGGTAGGGGGTGAAAGGACGAACACATACAATCATGCCCGAGGCGGGACTCGAACCTGCCACCCCACGGTCCAAAATCACTACGGCACTACTGACTTAGCGATCTCGGCGACGGGGCCGAGGCAGGTAGCACTTGATTGATTGTTAGTGATCCCGGGCGCCGTCAACGGCTAAGGTCGTTATTCCCGTAAATGTGGTGCACGTTTTCTCCGGGAGGTGGCACGTTTTCCCCCGCTGGACGGCAAGATCCGACGCCGACCTACCGTCAGCTAACGGGTATTTCCCCAGCCACTGATCCAGCCGGGGCAAGATCTAAGCTTCCGACCAGTCTCCCAGCATGTGTGGTAGTGGAGCGCATGTAAGAGTATGTACAAGTGTTTGTAAGTAAGGAGTAGGATAAAACAAGGAATAGGAAGGAAAGATCACGTGCGGTCCGTGGCCCGTTTGTTAGGGTACTACTCCGGCATTCGCCTGGTATTGATCGGAGAAACCACGGAAAACTCCCGATCAGAGCAGCCGACCGTTAGTGTTCTCCTCCACACAGTGACCTAGCTATTAAGCTAGTGTCGAAAAGTTTGTGACTGTCGGTACTCGAACCTAGGACCTCTCGATTACAGTCACTGCAGTGACATCAGTTATTGCCCTGAGCCAACTCTTCCGGTAGCAACCAACGGTTGTAAAGATGTTGCCACCAGGGCCACGCGAAAGTAGTTCGTCAGTCCTAGAAAGACTAAGTTCGTAGGGGGGCCGTTCTTAGTCTTCCAGGGAGATAATCTGTAATACTAATTTCCAATAAGAGAGAAATTGAAAGAAAAAATGTGCTGCCTCTGGCATGGAGGGGTGTCTAAGATTTCTTTAGATACCCAGGAAAAATACAAAACCAAGGAAACAGTTTCGATTTTGATTGAAAAATGCAAATATTTGATGTATTATTGTTTGATGTATTCCACCTATTCGCTTAGTGCGCGTACGGGAGGGTTTCCAATGAAAATTTAACAACGTTAAACTCAATGGTGGTAATAAAATTATAGAATAAACTCAAAAGTGGTACGCATGATGATGATGATTTGTTAAAAATAATAGAGGAGCGTTCCATATTCAAGAAAGAGTATTCAATAACAACAAAACCAACAGTTACATCGCCATCACTAATAATATCTAATAATTCTGAGAAATAGTAATCACAATAATTCACCACAGATACGTATGAAAAGTATACATGAGATCCATCCTATTTTAGACTAATTGATTAAAAGAAAGATTCTGTTGATACTAGAATACATACTTTAAAACAGTTCTTGGTCCTTTCCGCCCTTTTGGTGTAAATCGTTTAGAACCTACCTGTGGAAGGAATTTGCGAAACTTTTCAAAGGAAAATAAAAACGGTAAGCAAAAGGTTAAATTTTATATTTCAAATATAGATGCATAATGGCATAAGTCGAAGCTTAAACTTCCTATTCTTCTAAACTCATTGCGTTAAGTACACAAAATTCCAGTAGAGTTGTCAAATGATCATCTTCAAGCAAAGCAATGTGTAGTGTTAAGAAGTGACTTTATTTTTTACCAGCGTACAATACTTATTTAAACATTTGCTTTATTTTAAAATTAATTGAAACCTACGTAAATATCTGAGCACCATAATTACTTGAAATTTTTTTAAAGCTTTATTTTCTATCTGTTCAATCCACCGTTTTTACAGAGATTTGCATTACTTAATCCTAGAACTGGGATAGGGCATAGGCATGCGGGGACTTCATTTATATCGAAGCTCCGTCTCACTCCGTTACGTTTGCGTAATTTAATGTTTGAATTTTTTGTAGTTTTTTTTAAATTTAATATTGAATTTGTAATATTCTATTGTTGAATGCTATGTCTGTAAGTTTCATTTTTTTTAATTCAATTTGTATTCTTATTGAAACGTTTATGGCGGGCGTAATTTATCCTTGGGGAACCTTGAATTATTTGAAAAATAATCCAAGGCTATAAGTTTTTATATTCTAGTTGCAATCGATTGTCTTGTGAATAACGAACGATTTCAGTCGTCCCTGTGCAATGGGGTGGAGGCCACGAGGGGGGTGGGTCGATGAGCACCAGCGCTGCCGCCAGAGCGCAGCACAGGCCGCCCAGCGCAGCGCGCAGCGCGCAGCGCGCAGCGCGCAGCGCTTCTGCTGTCGCCCGCAGCACTGACAGCGCCCAAGACGACTCAACGAGACCTCATCGGGCCTTCAAATGTACTTTGATTTTTACATAGTGGCACTTCGAGGTCACGAGCCAGATGGAGAGGGGGACACTGTCATCCAATCGGGAGTTTCGTTACGACTTACACTCTCTGTCTGAATCAGTGAAAAACTACTGATTGACAGTGACTATTCACTGATGGTGTCAGTTATAACCCTGCCACTGAGAATCAGTGAATTGAGCTGAACAAATCAGTGAAAATTGAGTCCACTTTTTGAATCAGTTAAACTTCACTGTTTGAATCAGTGAAATTTGTGACACTAATTGCAAGTGACGACTGAACGATCAGTGAGCGATGGTGGCGCGGCACTTTTACCACTGACGACCAGTGAAATGCTGTCGGTCATTGTGGAAAGGTTCGCATATTCGCTGATTGTCAGCGAAACTACACATTTCGACTGAAGATATCAGTGACTTCGGCTCTCACTGATTGAATCAGTGCCAATTTCACTGATTCAGATTCAGAGAGTATATTTTGGTTTGAAGCTCCCGATTAGATGATAATGCCCCCCTCTCCTTCCAGCTCGTCACCTTGGAGTGCATCTGTTCAAATCGAAGTATAATAACAGTGTGGTCAAGGTCGATACCATGAGCGGGAGTCCGTGGCACGAGTGCCACGACGATATCGCCTCTCCACGAAGTTCATAACTCCGCCGCAAGAGACAACGCCTTCACCTATTGTAAAACGGCGGGGTTACTAATAGTTTCTTCTCCCGACGCTAGTGGCGCAGAGAAGCTCGTGGAATGGCACGGTGCCGCGAGACGTACTACTGCCACCAGTAGGAGACGTTGACACCACTGGTATATAACGACACCGCCATTCGCGTGGTGATGAGAAGGAAACGCAGAAGCCGATTACACTGTATTGCTACAGAGCTGACGCTCATACTCACAGATACATTATCGGTCATAAAAAATGTCTGTTAACTGAACTTTATGAAAATAATGATTTCCAACATTTGTTAATTTTTTCTACAAACTTGTATAACCATAATATATTTTGCGCTAGTTTTCTTTTATTTGTAACATTACATGTTTTGTAAAATTCTCTGAATGTATGATACTATTTTGTAAAACTGTTACCTCTTTATCAATTGTGTCCGTCTTTGTACAATATCCTAGAGTTTGTTTTCGTTATAAGCTTACACCCGAACACAAGCACTTGCTCATTCAAGTGCATCTGCTGTATTGCAGTTTGAAGATGTGCGAAAAAACAGTAATTTCTGGTAAAATCAGTTTTTAAACTTCATATTGAATGCAATTTCAAGGGGTCAGCGGTACAAATTGGGATATTACTTTTATTACTGAAACCTTAAGTGAGTATGTCGCTAAGAGAATGTAGACTCGACTATCTAGAACTGGAAAATTTTAAAGTGAAAAATATGTCTGTGGATTTCTTCCAAACTACGCTGAGGCGAGAATTTTCTAGAATTGCTGCTCTTTCTCGTGATCACTGTGCTTTCTGGACTCAGTTGCTCTTGTAACAAAACTTTTTGGACGAAACTAGAAGTAGTAACAAGACTAGCCTGCGAGAACGAATGTTACCGTGAAAAAGTAGTTAACAACCAATTAGAAATGTTTGACATTTGACGTTTCATCAACTGGAATGCGGCGACACCACCAACTTGAACTTTAGTCTACACGCTGATGTGATAAACGATCAAGCGACAATGCTGTAGAGGCGTCATGAGAAATTGAATCTGTCGATTGAATAACAGTGTCCCCCACCTAACTCAGTATCTGAGAAATGTCAAGTACTTTAAATGGGACAATAACCTCTCGCTCGCGACGCCATTAATACTATCCTCGCGAGCAGTATCGCTTCGAAGAAACTATTCCCAGCCTCAGAAAACGACTCCCAAGACGTCACGTTTGGACCACCAGCTTAGTTTGCTAAAAATGGCCAATGGACGACCGCCGTCTCTGATTGGCAGCGTGAATTACGTGATACATGTTCAATGGGACTGAACAATAGAGGAAATTATTTTTTCTTTGTAAATACAGTATAATCCTGAGGCTGATCAGAGAGGAAAATAATAATGTTATCAAAGAAAACTATTTCGGACAGCAAAATATTTTAAAATTTCACCTATGCGATAATTAAACGCTTTTCTGCCGCAGAACGATAACCTTCAAAATCATCTCGACTTCATATTACTTCCGACATCTGTAAAATCAAGCGTTGTAGGGACATATACATCCATTTCTCGTGATGCGACTTAGTATGGAGAGGAAGTTTGGCTAATAGCTGAGCAGGAGCACGTTCTAGAGACTCGAGGGAAAAGGAAGTTTGTCGCTAGAAGAAAGGGTTGCGAATTGAAAGTCCGAAGCCCTTCTGCTGTTCTTTAGCGAGTCCACGATGTGTCGAGAAAGAGAAACTGACGCAATTACAACTCTTGTTAAAGACTGCGAAGGCCCGGGCGCACGTGAGGGGAAAAAAGTTCGGCGCCGGAAGGAAGTTGGAGGGCAGCGCCGGCAGTTGCCACGACGGGAGAGAAGCAGCAGGAGCCATTTGGAGATGAATCGTTTATTAGCCGCTCGCTAAATGTCGGAAAAAGGATTACCGCAAACGCAATGAAGATTTTAGATGTACTCGCATTAGGCGAGATACAAAACGCTTATAATGTGCACAGTTTTTTAATGTTTTTAAACGTCCGGTGTTAACACAAAGAAAGCTTGATGTTGTTTGTTTGGGGATTGCGGGCGTGTCAACTGCTAAGGTCATTAGTCCCGTAAATGTAGTAATTTGTTCCCTCGGGAGATGATGGTGATATTCCCCGCTGAATGGCGATATCCGGCACCGAATCTACCACCGGCTAGCGGAGGTTTTTCTCAATCAATCACCCACCAGCGGATATTGATTTCTCAGTATCACCCATGGGCGGGGCACTGCTCCAGCCGGGACAAGCTCTTGGCTCCCGAGCGATCTCCCGGCAGTGTGGTAGTGTAGTGCATGTTAATGGGTGTAAGTAAGGGATGAGGTTAGGATGAGGAAGAGGAAGGAAAAATCGCGCCCGTTTGTTAGGGTACTGCCCCGGCATTCGCCTGGTGTTGATCGAAGAAACGACGATAGAAACCACCGATCAGAGCAGCCGTTTGCTAGAATTCTCCTCCAGACAACGAATAAATTCAACCTAGCTGATAAGCTAGAGCCGAAAATCCTACCACCGTCGGGTTTCGAACCCAAGACCTCCCGGTCAGAGAACGTGCAGTGACATCAGTTGATGCCCTGAGCCACCTCTCTCGGTACATAGAAAGCATTTCAGGCAAAATTGGACGACGCAACTGAGTGTATTAAAAATGCTTGGTCTTGAGTCGTGCATAGTTCTTATTATATAGAGCGCTAGTGCAATTATAAACACGAATTGGTAACGCTGTATCTACCATTCAGAATAGATGTTGTTGACCACGATAGTTATCTGCAGATAAACTGGTCACGCGAGGTAGACATCATGGAGAAGCATCGCTTCGAAGCAACATTTAAAATCCAATATCTCAGGACACTGATAAATGCACAAACAATTACACGAAGAATTTAACTTACAGCAATTAGTCCATCAAATTATATACCTTTCCTTCAATTTTTATTCATGCCTAATGCACATAACATCCCTACTCGAATTAAGGCTGTGTAGAAACCTAATCCACAATACAATACACAATTAAAAACAAATATACATTTCACGTACAACGGAGTAAACATATGTACCTTAATAGATTTACTCAAATCGTTACTTATAAGTTATTAGGACTAGTTTTTAGCCTTAAATCGCCAAAACGTGAGTAAAATAGAAAAACCAAACCTATGTAATCTTAGTGAAATATATTACCAAACTACGAAGACAACATTTTATTGACAAAGTATCCTTCGAGAATGACGATCTGAACTGACAAATACGAACTGAAAGAAATGACTGTATTCAACTGATGAAACTCAACGACGAATAGAGCCGCTGAGTGGGCAGTATTATTGATCGCATATTATTGACCTGTGCTGAAAATGAAATAATGAACTAACAGGGGCTATCACAATGCGAAATTATTTTGTAATTCTAAGGAAGTAAATAAGTTTAGTGAAAAACATATCCAATTATCGGATGAAGTTTTGAAGATATTCACGATCACACCCGATGCGTAACTTATATTGTTTTACTGATGTAAAGGAAAACAAGTTACAGAAATAGAGATAGTAAAGTTTTCAAAGTTTTTTGAGAACTCCTGATCAATGGCGTAATTCATAAATAAACTGTTTTACGTCTTTTGGAAATTAAAGTCACTCTTTAAAAAAACAAGTTAAATATACATCAGTGTGATGCAAATATTTTTATAACTTAAATATTCAATATATTCAATAAATACACAGTCAGGTATTTTTCAAATTGCTTTAAAATCTTATGTAGTAAGCTTTAATATTCTTCTTCCTTTTCTTTATACTGCGTCCAATTTTGAATGCTTCTTACATTCAATAAAATAATGTTTTCTTTAAGACCGATAATAAAGTAGTTGTAAAGTAATCAGACTCTAATCTTTCAGACTGTTTCCGCTATCTACTTTTAAAACGTCCGCATTTTGGTGGTTCACTGCCATTTCTGTTGAATGGAAACGCAGGTTACCCGGGAGATCAACTCCCTCTTTGCTAAGGATAGAAGAAAAGTATTGTAGCGACTTGATAATGAACAAAAGAAAAATCTTTGGTTATCTATATATTTACAATGTAATTTTTTCCACTATTTTATTGTCCGTATTCAATATTATCGACTTTTTTCATAATTTACTTGGATTTTTTACTAGATAAAACAACTCAGTATAAATGAAACATTTTAGAGAAAGTTTTACACATTGTATGTAGGGACGTAGATTTTTCTTTAGGGCTGCGGTCTTAAAGACTAGAATGTTTACAAAAGTGGCAGAGCTTACCAGAGTTCGCGGGCATTGGGTTCACAGTAATCGCCACGATATTTAAAAGTAGGAGTTGTACAAATTGTTACGGTGTGACGGTACGTCACTGAATACCTTGACTTTGTCTTTTGGGGAATTCAGTTG
Organism: Acheta domesticus; assembly: GCA_031308135.1. Taxonomy (NCBI): domain Eukaryota; kingdom Metazoa; phylum Arthropoda; class Insecta; order Orthoptera; family Gryllidae; genus Acheta; species Acheta domesticus. Next base: position 35,257,897 of record JAHLJT010004567.1, on the reverse strand, counting down.
TCAGTTATTTATCTTTTCTACCGTATGCTGTCCTTTATTACAAAAAAAGCATCATTTTTCAATGTGTGATCCAATGAAGCAAATTTGTGTGACGGTAATGTTGTGATTAGGATATCTGAACGAAACACCAACAATTCACAAATTAAAAAATATGTCATGTGACGTCTTAAAATATCTATGACGTTCTGGTGTATATATGGTTTTAACGATTTTTTCGAAAAGAAATTTTCAGTATCATTTGCGGAATATACTAGCGAATGGAAGACAGGTTTGTAACAATTTTTGTTTACGTACGTTTTGTGTTAAAGTATTGGAAACGAAATAAAATAAAGGGCGATGAAAAATTGCTGGCGTCGGGTGACATCTCTGGCGAACCGCAAACAAATGCACGCGGCAACTGCGGGTGGCGGGCGACCGGTAGGATACCGTATGACAACCACTGGTTCGAGCGAAAACTTTGCTTTAAAGCAGAACCCTGTGATTAGAGAGAGGAAAATATTTACTTACTACAGGAGTGTTTGTTTGGACGCCTTTTATTGGAGTGATTCGAACAACTGTCTCGAACCGATTATTTGATTTGTGATGTATACATTTTGTTCAATTCTGCTACTTCCACCGTTAGAAGATATGTGAGGAAATCAATATTTAAGTTACGCCCGTAATTGCTAGAAATGTAAATCTAGAATGAGTGACATTTCACAAATTACTTCACAATGACAGGAACATTATTTAGGCGTATTTGATAGACATGTTTCATCTCAAACATTTAATATGTGAAACCATGTATGAATAGTAATGTAATAAATTAAATAAAATCAAATATGTACAAATTTAAAGAAAAACAGACGCTGAAACTGAAGAGGTGCCCCACAAATGCATTGTACACTTAAAATTGCATTGTACGATTACGGTAAGTTTATTTTTCAAAATCAGATACCAATTCGATAATGCACATTTTTTTTACACAACTTTGGGGACTGCCTACGCTGTTACAAGTACTTAGAGGACCTGTCGTTGTTCTGTGAGTTATTCACAGAACTTTACTTTTGAAATAGCGGTCTATGATTTTAGACAAAAACTTTTGTGATACCACAAAATCAATAGTTTTTTATATAAATTAAGCAAACATTTCACAAAATAGTTTTAGCAATATATTATAAAACAACTTTATAATTTTAATGTTTATTTAAGAGATAGTTCGAACAGTTTACTGAATATTGGAATAATGGGTGGAATTCGGTGGATTTAATACATAACTAATTTTGGTTCTTTAAGAATTTTCTCTTTGCTACTTACAGGAAGGCATACGTGGCGCCAAGAAGACGTGCGTAAGCATTGCACTGCTATGGCTTCTGTTTGATTCACGACCAAGTTATGCATTTTTTGATTGATTAGTCATTCCTGGCGCGTCAACTATTATGGCCATTAGTACCGTAAGTCTAGTGTATGCGTTTTCCTTGGGAGGTGGAATTTTTCTTTCCTCGCTGGATGATGAGATCCGGCGTCGATTTACTGAAGGCTAGCAGGAGCACCTCCCAGCCGGGAAAGCTCTAATCTCCCGACCGGCACTCTCGGCACGTATGGTAGTGTAGTACTTTGTAGTATTTGCGAGCGTGTGTGTGTGTGTGTGAAGGTACGTAAGGGGTCAGGATACGACAAGGACGAGGAAGGAAAGATCGCGAGCAGTCCGTGGCCCGTTTGTTAGGTACTGCTCCGGCATTCGCCTTATGTTGATCGGAGAAACCACAAAAAACTACCGATTAGAGTAGCCGGACGCTAGAATTCTCCTCCAGAGGGCAATTGAGTTCGACTAAGCTGACAAGCTAGTGTCGAAAATCCTGGCACCTTCGGGATCCAAACCTAGGTCAGAGGAACTGCAGTGACATCAGTTGACGCCCTGAGCTATCTCTCCCGGTGCACAGTTAAAATAAAATGTACCACCTACTCTCCCACCTAAAATGCATATCGTGAAGTGCGTTGCCAGAGGGCTGCAACAACCAAGCCGAACGAAGGTTCCCATCAACGGCTGCCCCATTGTGAGTTCTAGAGCTGCGTGTGTCCCGTGCAATCCCAGTGCCGGGCGAGTGGCCGGGAGGTGCGTGAAGTTGGCACCCCCACTTTGTCGAAAATTCGAATGTCATACGCCAAAGTTTTGCCCAAGTTTTGCCCAAGTTTGCCCAACCAATAAAAGTTTGCCCAAGTCACACAACGCCAGAAATCGAAAATCAAATTTTGGACTTAAAGTGACTAGCACCCCCACTTTGTCGAAATTAAAATGACATACGCCAAAGTTTTGCCCAAGTTTTGCCCAAGTTTGCCCAACCTTTAAAAAGTTTTGCCCAAGTCAAATAAAGCCGCAATCGCAAATCAAAATTTCGGACTTAAACGTCCTGGAGCACTCCCACAAAGCTATTTCCAACTTTCGAACATGCCATCGGTTTGCCCACGATGAGACCAAGTACATCGAGTCATAAAACAGTTTTGCCCAAGCCACACAACGCCGGAAATAGCAAAAATCGCAAATCAAATTTTCGACTTTAAAGTGACTAGCACCCCCACTTGCGAATTTCAAAGTTTTGAACAAACCATCGTGTAGAAGAGTTTTGCCCATTTTTGAATCAATTTGTAAAAAAGTTTTGCCCAAGTCAAACAAAGTCGTAAATTGCAAATCAAAATTTCGGACTTAAAACTCCTGAAGCTGCCCCACAAGGCAATTTCGAAATTACGAACACATCACAGTTTTGCTGACGACGAACCCAAGCAATCGAGCCATAAAAAAGTTTTGCCCAACTCACAAAAAGTCGGAAATCGCAAATAAAATTTTCGGACTTAAACTTCCTAGAGCTCTCCCAAAACCAAATTTCAAAATTTCGAACATACTATGGTATCGCTTACGATTGATTCAAAGTCATTGAGCCTTCAATAAGATTTGCCCAAGTCACACCACGCCAAAAATCGCGAAAATAGCAAATCATATTTTGGACTTTAAAGCGACTAGCACCCCAATTGCGAATTTCAAAGGGGGTGAAGGTACCATCGTGTAGAAGAGTTTTGTACATTTACGAATCAGGTGTAAAAAGTTGTGTGCCCAAGTCACAGAACGCGA
>JAHLJT010004567.1:35235410-35245410 GCA_031308135.1 Acheta domesticus | reverse complement strand
AATTGCAGCTGGCGAGGGATACATATCGGTTTCCGCAGCCAGATGTTTGGATAAACAATTTATAAATTTTGACGGAATAAATTGTCTTCTCAATGATTTAGTGTATAAACTTAGTGGTTCATAGGTAGAATATTGAATGAATAATATACAGTAAAGTGGTAGATTTCTTCTTTCAGTTTGATACTTACGTAGTGACTGTATTTCCAACGTAACATTTCGAATAGTTTTATTGTGAAAAGGGTTCGTGTTGTGATAACACACGTGCTACAGTTCCATTAATGCTTTTAAAATTAACAGAAACCGCAATATGTATTTATTAATAAGTCATGTCTATCTTCAGAAAACATTTAAGATATTTTCAAGTTCGAAGAAAGCAAATGTAAGCTGTTGTGCCCAAGGGGTACTACGCGCAAGTGCGTAAACTGTGGCCCGAAATGGACCTATGTGATATTCGTGGAGCGCGAACGTACCCTTCACTTGGAATGTCCTCAGAGGAGCCATAGAAACCGTGAAGGAGCCTGGTAGGTGTTTGAAGCGCCGATAGGTAGTAACTAGGAAGAGGAAATCAAAGTATCCTGAATTCAATGCCATATTCAATGTTTAAAATGAAAACATTGAGTATCGTATTTATATTAAAATTGATATTTTCTTTAAATGCTGTGAGTTTGTGATAGCAACATTCACTACGTTCGTAGCACAAAATAAAGCCAACTCGATGAAACTAATGACATATTTGAATTCAGCATACCTAATTTACTGTAAATTTGTTGCAAAATCCTGGGCAACTGAAAAAAGTATTTTTGTTGAGCGGTGTAATTATCAGTTCACTTATTAGCTATTACTCTCAACTATCTGAATGCGACGTGGCCGACGCGACTTATTTTTTTCTTTCTTCGTCTTCGTCTTCTTCTTCGTCGTCTTCATCTTCTTCTTCGTCGTCTTCTTCTTCGTCGTCGTCGTCGTCTTCTTCGTCTTTTTCTTTTTCGTCGTCGTCTTCTTGGTCGTCGTCCTCTTCGTCGTCGTCGTTTTCTTATTCTTCTTCGTCGTCGTCTCTCTCTCTTCCTCTTCGTCGGTATTGGTACTGGAGTTCAAGCGACGCGACACCACCTACATCTAATTAGGTGGCGTTGATTTAGTTCCCGGCACACTCACCGCCAAAACACGAAAAAAACAGGTTTTTCGAAGTTTCTTAGAATTTTATGGCCGAATTTAAAAACAAATTATCAGTTCCCCATCAGGAGACCGCGACGCGTCGAATGAAACCTCGTATGTCGCGACCGGTTCACGGGAAGTGGTCTAACCCCGAGAGATGGAACTGCAAATCCACACGCACGCACACGAGGATTTTACTCAAATACTACAAAGGGATTAATATTTTAAAGCACATTCTCGATTTGGTTTTCCTTAACTGAACTAGTTCCAATAGTTTACTTAGTAACAATGTACGTATTGTATTATTGGATTTAATAGTTAGCTTCGGCATAAAGATGATTGTGAAGTGTCTCATCATGGGTACTAGCGAACCTCTTAATGTCGTTAGCTACTGATTCAATTTGGAGGTCTCTAGAATGTCAGCAGTTCTTAAAAACAATTTACTGCATTGCGTAATTCGATGATTTAATGATGATAATAATGTTCACATTTGACGGTTGATGTATCCCTCTACATGAGATCCTTGGGTTCATACCGACTTTTGGATCAGCTTGTAGATACGGGGCAATGAAGAATTTCTTCCAATTAGTCAGTAGAGTTTCTTGTTTTTTAATCACGGTTCTTTTCGTTTGTTTTACTAGTTTCTTCCATCAAAGCTTGTTGACTAGTAATATAACGATATATATTTCTTATTTCACCACTGGTCATAATGTCCGCTGATCGTCAATGGAATGATCTTAGCTAATTGATGACTGTACTTACTATCATTTAATTTTACTTTCGAAGTGTCGGCCCTGGAATACATGAATCCCTTTAGTTTCTGTCGTGCCCGTCAGAGCGGTTGATTTAGCCGCCAAGAGACTGGAGGCTCGCGGGCAGCGGGCTGACGTCAGAACAGCCACCGCGCGGTTCTGCAAGCGCGGCGGAGCGGAACAGCAGCGTTATCGGCGGCAAGGAGCGGGGGCAACCCGTTTCCCCTTCCATCCCCGTGAGGTGACGCGGCGGAGGGGAAGTGACCGTGGCGCTGATAAGCGGCGCGCGCGACGCGCGCGGCCCCAGACTGCGTACTGCGACGTGTTGAGTGAGCGACTGTGGTGATAAGAACGAACTCTTACGATAACGACTCGACCATATCAGGTGTTACGAACTCTGGAACTTGGAATTGAATAGCTGCTTGTAACTGGACTTTCTCTCCTGGATTCTCGGTCGATTTCTGCTTTTGTACATGGTTTTTCTCTTTAACGTAGCGGGTGGCTACGTCAAATATATTTGTTTGTGTTCTATGATTTTTTTTCTTTTCCCGGAACTCAACAGTTTCCTCACTATCTTCAGTTATCACTAATGGAGTGTCATCAGCAATGAAACTAAATTCCTGAAAATTGTAGCCCATATCATCTCTTCTTCTAGTGATTTTTAACACATGTTAATAATTCTGTAAACTTGTAAGGGTAGAGATTCTTATTTGAGATGACAAATCGATATGTTGATATAAGATTGCGTTTAGATAATTACTTGATGTGGCTGTGTTCTTTTAAATAATTATCATATTTTCGAGAAAGGTGAATTAGTATAACCTGCGTGCATTTCCAGCACTGAGTCACATATTACTGTGTAATAGTTAAGTTAAATAGGTATATTTATTTTTAATTCTTCTATTCGAGACAATTGCTGTTATATTTGTTACTTAGTTGAAACACAGCGACCATTTCCGAAATATATATCATCAGATTTCTTTTATACTTCTTTAGGAGTTCCCCGAGATTGGTCTCATGGTTTTTGTTATTAGGTTTCGGTCAATTTTCATATAGATGGAACGCGTCCTACCAATAAATGCTCCGCAAATATATCACATTTTCCCTTTCTTTTTGACTCATTTACTATCACACTTGGCAGGCGATATTTGAGAATTACGTCTCTTTGCCTCAGGCAAAGTTTGATTGCGGTTCTTTGAAGCCCAGTATAAGTGTGCATCACGCATAAGCATTTAAACTATTTTCTATTGCACACTTGAAATGAGAAGTGATGAGGTTTTCTTTGTTTCTTGATGAAAATATTTAATACATTTCAGAACACTGAACTATCGCAATACGAACTAGTTCGAAAGCATACGAAGTTAGCTTGTCAATGGCAAATTTTTCAATGCCAATTAAAATATTTAATGAGTCTAAGAGCTTCAAATGACTTCCAATAAAATTTTGCAACGACTCAACGTTTTTCTGTAAAAAGAGCTTCAAATTTCGCATTTACGCTTAAACGACATTTTCTTAAAATCAGCTTCTAAGTTTTAAAACAAATGTCCATTTAGGACGAGGTTTTACTTTTTTTTGACATTATGAAAATAATATTTCGGTTCTACCATTATTAAACCGAATAAATGAGAAAAGTTCAATAAAGTGCACTTTGGGTGGCGATAGATGACCGATTGGAAGAGGACGGGGCAAGAATCTAAAATTATCCCAGACCAAAGAAATTAGAAAAGTAACTAGTAGAGAAAGTTTGTACCCTTCTGTAGCACCAATAGTTTAATTTTGCATATGAATGTATTCATTTCCATCATGTTGCCAAATATTTTATTGAAGAATGGCGTTTTTCCTGTTTTAAAGCGCACCCAAATAAACGTTGAATCGACTCCTGTAATATAAGGGGAAATTTGAATATTTGCTATTTCTGAAAAAAATGTATTTCTTGAAGATACGCCACTTTGAAAATGTGATCTCCAACAGGGTTGAAAAAAAAGGAAAAAAAATCAAAGAATGAATAAGTGAAAAAATCTTCTCTGATGATTTCCTTAGGGAAGCGAACCGTACTTTCAAAACAAAAAATTGAAACTATTCCCCACCTTGTTTTGTTTTTCGCCCTATACTTCGACAGCAGGTCAGCCTTTGGCTTTCGCCATCTTCTGGTTCTACCCTTGTTTACGTCGTGTTACGGTCGGTCTCCGCCGAGCCGCCAGAAGTTGCTGGTGCGCGAAATAGGGGACAGAGAAGAAGCCGTGGAAGGAAAAGCAGAGACGGAAAGGAAGGGGCAAACGCAGCTGAAAAAAACTCTCCGGGAAAAAGAGTTTGGCAAGTCGAGTTACCGAGTTTTGCTGCATGGTCGGGCAGCTGCATTCGACCCGGCGGCGCGTCTAATTTTGTTAAAGAACGCTGACCTGCTGCGGGTCCGCACTTTCTGCTTCCTCCACCGCCAGACGTTTTCTTCCGGGACAGCATTTTCTCACGACTTTTCCAGTACGACTCGTCTTCTGCTCTTCAGTTTCTGACAGTTTTTTTATTATGTGTTGTTTTATTTGTCCTGCTTTTATATGTGATGAGCAACGAAATATTTTCCCAAACATAGAGTATTATCGACATCATCTACTGTCTGTAATACTGTATGTTATCCATAGATTTCCCGAATAACAGAGCCAGCGTACTCCAAAGCGTATGTTCATATGCGTCGAAGCATTGGCCTATATATCTCCACGTATGAATTGATTGTAAATAACGTAATGGAGTGTCATGGGGAAGCATGTGATGAAATATGTTGTGGATGAAATGGTTATTAGAGTCCGTTCAACTAAGAGTTTTCGAATTATCAGTAAATGTTTCGACTGTGATGTGAATTAATGTCCTATTTACGCAAGTTCCACATTAATGTTGTACAGAATACTGATGTCATTGAGAAAAATGATGATTACCTTTAGATTTGAGGAATGTATATCAATGTTTCATTACGTGTGGAATAATGAAAGCTATGCTACTGGGGTAACTTCAGCAGTGTCAACGTGACATTCAGAACTGGTATCCGTCCTCTTCTTCTGACTATACAGAGTGTCCCATTTAACCTGACAAATTAAAATAACTCCAAAAATATGCATCGTCTCAAAAAGTTTCCCAGACAAAAAAATTAATGTCAAGGAGAACATCTGCCTGACCGAAAACTGACTTCCCCTCAGCTCCCTGAGGTTGAGGCGGGGGGCAAGTTAGAAATCTTGAATGGGAACCTCCGTTTTTATTGAAGATTTGGATTTTATTCTAAAAAAATACATTACTTTTATTTAATTTGTTTTACTCGTGATAGATGGCGCTATAATCTCAAAAATTATATGTGACACGAGAAATTACACTTTGGATTGAAAAATCAAGAAACACCTTTCAATAATTTTAAATAAAAGTATCTAATGATAACAGTTAAGCCCATGTCACACCCCTAGGGGGTGGGGTAAGTGGCAACTTTCAAATCTCAAACGGGAACACCCATTTTTTTATTAAAGAATTTGATTTAAGCGTAGGTTTTTTCATTCGTGATTAGTTAGCGTTGAATTTTTTAACAAACTACTTTTAGCATCATCCAGGAACAATGAAATGGACGTAGTTGTTTTCTATTCCCTTTGGGGTGGTTTTTAGGTGAATTCACTTGTCTCTCACTTTATGGGGCATGTTTTTTAAAACATTTCAGTGATAACTTATCACGCATGAAAAGAACCTGTACGTCAAATCTAATTTCTTTAATGAAAATTCCCGTTTGAAATTTGAAAGTTACCTCCCACCCCACTCCCATGGGGTGGGAGGTAACTTTCAAATTTTTACCATTACAATCAGATACGTTTTTTAAAAAACATTAAACAGGTTTTTCTTTATTTTTCAATCCAAAATGTAATTCCTCGACAATTGCAAAAAGTTAAATTTTTGGGATTGCAGCGCCATCTATTACGAATCAAACAAATGTTTTAGAAAAAATATATTTTTTAGTGTAAAATCCGAATTTGCAATAAAAAACTGGAGGATTGCGTTGAAGATTTCAAAGTTACTCCCCGCCCACCCACAGGGGGCTGGGAGAGGTTTGATTGTTGGGTAGGCAGATGTTCCCCTTGGAGACATTTATTTTTTGTCAGGAACATTTTTAATACAAAGTATATTTTTCGAATTATTTCGATTTGTCAGGTTAAATGGGACAACTGGTATATTTATCATCGATACCATCATGGGGCTAGCTGATTTTTTAAAATAAATTTTGCGGACCGAAGATATGTATATTCAGAGGTCCATGTGTAGGCGAGACGATGCTCTCGCCTATACATGGGCCTCAAATTTCTAGTACTTACGTGGGACTTTAATCAAATACTACTTTCAATAACAAGACAGCAATTAATTTCAAAACTCAAAGTTGCTTTATGCAATTAATTATTTCTGTTCCTGAAATAAATATATAGCCCGAACCCACATCAACACAAAAATACAAAACAGTAACACGAAATTCGTAGTATTACCTTCAACCAAATCACACTGAACAGTTTAAAACTGACAAATGGTACCAACCCACCTTTGTCTCTCCAATCTAAAAATTAAATATGGCGTACGCTAGATCCCATGATCTTTTCTTTCTGAAATATTTAACAAATTTCTTTACAATAAGTAAGTAAAATTTCGTCTTGAGATGTACCATGTCGTGGTGTATAAAACCACTATATGAAATATACTCTCCGATGTCTAATTTTATTGTTGATGTATTGTGTATAGATCAATATTACTTTTATTAACCCGCAAACGTTACGCGCAGTTGGATGAATTTAAAAAAAAAGTTTTCTTCTCGTATTCTGTAAAATGTTCTTGAATAAAAAGTTGTTTTCTGTAGCTGCTACCGGACATGTTATTCCGGAACAAGATTTCCTCGTTCAGTTGTCTCGCACATTTCAGTTTGTTTCATTCTCTATAAAGAATACTTTACTATCTGGTTTAAAGCATAAATTAAAAGCTACTGCGCTACACAAATGGTAACGTTGCAACCATTAAACATATTTTGAGGTTAACTAAATAATTTTATATGTAAACTTTAAATACTTACATTGCTAAGTTAATACATTCGTTGGTGGCAGAAAATACATAATAAAATGTATTTTTAATTCCGACTCTTATGTAAAAATAGTGACTTATTAATGTGCCGAGACTCGGGCCATCAGGCCCGCTCTTCCGCATAACAACGTAATACATAATATATAGATAAAAATCGAACAGTACATTTAGTAAATTAAATAAAATACAACTTAGATATGTCTTGCCCCTGGGCTCACAAAGTGAGAGAGAAAAATGAATGTCTTTGAATATAGCATATCAAAATATATTTTCTGCAATAGCAGGGAATACACTGCCTGACATATTTAAAATTAGGCTTAACGACTCCCAACTCAAGCTTAAGTAAGAAATGGAAGCTTAGACCACGTCTTTTATGTCATCCCTCCTTCCTTAGATTACTACTGCGGAAATCTGTTATTGCCTTTCACCAGGTAGATAATGGTTCGGATGACAAAGAGGGATCATTGAGAGATATGAGTATGGATGATGGCTCAAACATGATACATGGTGGAATGAGGAACCAACACCGTCGCCACCTCAAACATATTTCCTCCAATTATGTCTTCATATCACATCAAAATATTTGTTTTATTTATTTACATCCAAAATTACTCTCTAATGACTACGCCCACCACTTTACAGACCACTACAATTGGTTCTAAGAATACAACCATTTCGGAAGACTTTCAAATTCTGCAGAGTAATCTACAGACATTACTGGGGCATTCATACATACATTCATGTTTAGAGTCTTTTTTAAATGGTGTCATATTTACAGTATTCGTTTCGTATGTAGACTCCTGAGTAGACATTCATTATATAGACATTTTAGAGTAGACGAAGTCGTTAGACCTCAAATATTAGACATTATTTACGTCTACCTTATTTCTGTAAACCTACTGACCGGAAACCGCAGTACATGTTTACAGCGTAGTAAGTCGAGAGTTACCCGTCCGAGCTTCCTCGAGTTAACGCGCAACAGCATTCACCTCGGCTGTTTACTTTGGTCGCCGCGTCCTGGCAAGACTATAGTGTGGGTTTTCCTTGCAATGTCCCAGTTTATGTTGCTGTGTGACGATGAGAAAATTCACTTCTTAGGTTGAGAAGACAGGAACACGGCGTGGGTTGTCTACGTGCTAACTACACGTACCCTCTTTATCCACGGCCGCGAGGCAGGGACGTCGCCGGTGGGCCTGAGCCCGTTCATGTAACGTTGCGCCAAGTACATACATACTTACTGTCTAATTATCGCACAACTTAACGTTTTACATAACTCTACAATTGGTTCTAAGAATACTAACATTTCGGAAGACTTTGAAGTTCTGAGGGAAGCAAAATCGACAGACATTACCGGGGCACACTGTAGTACATGTTTACAGCTTAGTAACTCGCGAGTTACCCGTTCCGCTTCCTCGAGTTAACGCGCAACAGCATTCACCTCGGCTGTTTACTTTGGTCGCCGCGTCCTGCTACGCCAGACAGCAGCCGCGGTTCGCGGTTCTTCACTAGGTAGATAATGGTTCGGAAGACAAAGAAGGATCATTGAGAGAGATTAGACTATGGACGACGGTTCATATGTGATATACGGTGACATGAGCAACCTACACCGTCAAAACACAACCGCATTTTCTCCAATTATTTCTTAATATCACACCAAAATATTTGTTTTATTAATTTATTTCCAAACTTACTGCCTAATGATTGCGCACCTCATCATTTTTAATAACTCTACGATTGGTTTCACGAATACTAACATTTCGGAAGACTTTAAAGTTCTCAAGCATAATCGACAGACATTACCAGGGCATACTGTAGTACATGTTTACAGCGTAGTAACTCGCGAGTTACCCGTTCCGCTTCCTCGAGTTAACGCGCAACAGCATTCACCTCGGCTGTTTACTTTGGTCGCTGCGTCCTGCTACACCAGACAGCAGCCGCGGTTCGCGGTTCTTCACTAGGTTAGATAATGGTTCGGAAGACAAAGAAGGATCATTGAGAGAGATTAGACTATGGACGACGGTTCATATGTGATATACGGTGACATGAGCAACCTACACCGTCAAAACACAACCGCATTTTCTCCAATTATTTCTTAATATCACACCAAAATATTTGTTTTATTAATTTATTTCCAAACTTACTGCCTAATGATTGCGCACCTCATCATTTTTAATAACTCTACGATTGGTTTCACGAATACTAACATTTCGGAAGACTTTAAAGTTCTCAAGCATAATCGACAGACATTACCAGGGCATACTGTAGTACATGTTTACAGCGTAGTAACTCGCGAGTTACCCGTTCCGCTTCCTCGAGTTAACGCGCAACAGCATTCACCTCGGCTGTTTACTTTGGTCGCCGCGTCCTGCTACGCCAGACAGCAGCCGCGGTTCGCGGTTCTTCACTAGGTAGATAATGGTTCGGAAGACAAAGAAGGATCATTGAGAGAGATTAGACTATGGACGACGGTTCATATGTGATATACGGTGACATGAGCAACCTACACCGTCAAAACACAACCGCATTTTCTCCAATTATTTCTTAATATCACACCAAAATATTTGTTTTATTAATTTATTTCCAAACTTACTGCCTAATGATTGCGCCACTCACATTTTAATAACTATACGATTGGTTTCACGAATACTAACATTTCGGAAGACTTTAAGTTCTAAGCATAATCGACAGACATTACCAGGGAATACTGTGGTACATGTTTACAGCGTAGTAACTCGCGAGTTACTCGTTCCGCTTCCTCGAGTTAACGCGCAACAGCATTCACCTCGGCTGTTTACTTGGTCGCCGCGTCCTGGTGCGCGGCGCGGCGCGGCGCGGCGCGGCGCGGCGCGGTGCGTAGCGTCCGTATGGGCCATTTCCGGCGGCCGAACGACCGATCCTGAGCGGGAATTCGCGCTTCCCTGCGGCGCTTGAAGGCGGCGCGGGCGCGCGCGGCGCGGCGAGGAAAACTGAATGCTTGGAGGAATAACCGCGTCATCGAGCGCCATCGCTCGATG
>JAHLJT010004567.1:35191576-35235310 GCA_031308135.1 Acheta domesticus | reverse complement strand
GAAAATCAACACGGTTCGCACATTCTTATAGTATTAATAATTTCAGCAAGTTACGAAGTTCACTACCATTACATCCACCGAAAATCGTTTTGGGAGACTGGTGTTTCGTATTTAGAATAGCATATGTCTACTGTAGGTAGCTCTAACACACACAGATGCCGGAATATTTTTATGACGAAAATGTAAACAAACTTCACCAAAAACTAAATTAACGTTTATTAGCTTTAAAAATAATTTGTGTTTGGTTTATATAATGAAATACTTAAAAAACGAACGTAATATTAAACGTTCGTCAGCTCATAGATTTACTGTAGAATCATTTAATTCAAATTAACTCCATTCATCGCAGATGAGTATGATTACACTAAATAATACATTAAAATTGTTACAATAATTCAGTAATTAAATTCAAGAGATTAGATTAACAAAAAAATAAATATGAGATAATAAACTGGATTTTCTAATGAAATAATTAAATAAGTCGAATTATATTATAAAATATAATAATTCTATTTGATGTGTTTTTGACATGCTAACTGTGTGATTGAGTTTGTAAGGTTTGATTAGAATTAGTTGGTTGACAGTTGGCTGTATTTGAGAAGAACGGCATGCCTTCCCTACATGTTACGATATGACTTCCACGCTACAATATGGCTACCATGCTATGATAGCCGATTAATCATCATAAATAACAGAACATACCCAACAGAGCACGCAACATACCTAAACTCGTAATTCCCACACACCATCGAATTTTGTGACGCTATTAATGTAATTTACAAGACTTGTAATGACTCTCAGCTGATTAACTACAATATTCAAGGCGAGCAATTTATTTGTTATATAATTTGAGGTGACGGCACTGTAAGAATGCCGAAGTTTGTGATTCTCTGTTGCTCAGATCACGGCACTAGCGCTATTATATCAGCATTAACTGTCAGCCACTTAACTTTATTTGATGTTTAACAACGGTTCCTCGGCTGGAGTCACTGGAGTCTTGGCTATCCGGGAGACGCACAACTTAGGAGGCAGAGTTGCTAACGTTTGGTTATCGTACTGCGACATTCAAAGCAACACATCGGCGTGTCTCGGACAGCCAAGAATTCAATGTTGTGTTCATTTCCGTCTCGTCAGCTTGGCCGAATGACTTAATCTTTACAAGACCGTGAATTGGAGCTCAATGTGGATTACAGTGATTTTTTGTGTGTAGAGTAAGACATCCTACTTACACAAGGAAGGCGAAGTGAACGGTAGGAGTTGTAAACCATATGGGTATATCTTTTTTCATAAAATGTGACATTATTCACGTAACCTCGGAGATAGACATGTCGTTGTTTAAATATCATTGCATTAAAGAGTTGAACTCCATCCGCGAAGTATTTGATTTGTCAATTCTGATGTCGACAACCAATTCACTACACATCGGTATATTTGTGAATGGGCACTCGTCTTGAACTACAGAAACATAGGCAAGTTAATATGCAAGTGTTTGAATGCAAACCTCACTTGTTCTTAGGAATGAACTTGAAGTGAGCACAAATGTTAATAAAATGATCTAATGCAAAATGTGAGTCATTAAAATTGTAACTTTAACTGCATTTCCTAATTGCTCGTTATGTGATATTTACATAATTGCATAAACTCTGTATACCACGGTACCAGATGTAAGGTAATAAATTTCACAGAGATTTTGTAATTTTATTTTGTTTTCCTTTTCTAGTCCTAAAAACAACATACTTCTAACATAAAAACATTTTCCCATTCATATCCCTCTTATATTTCATATAATTGATCTCCTAAATATGAAAAGAACCATTAACTCAATACATAACAATTACATAACGAAAATTATCGCAGGTAATAACATGAATGCTTTGAAAATTGTCGATAAATCCCCAACTCGCGAAGCGAGGAGGAGCAATCGATGTATACCTTCTTTTGAGATAGATGAGTCACAATTTATGATTGACCAGCAGGGAGGAGCGGTAAGAAAAATCGGATAGAAAAAGCGATAAATATTTCGAAGTATACCGCTCTGATTGGGGCATTTTGTAAGTATAGTTAAACACAATTGATTTTAATTTCACGAGTGGAATAGTCACAATAAACAATCTTCTGAAATACTAAGCATTTTTAGAATATACTCGCTCGTCTGTGAAGCCTTTAGTATCTTATATTTTTATAAACTTTCTAACATTCGTTCAGAGAACTCTTAATAACATTCTCCTGCGTAATTACACCTGATCACACATCGCAGTCACTCTGCAGGGTGCAATTTTAATTTATTCTGGTGATATTTTTACCTATCGCCAATCCAACACGACAGACACCAGCTCAGATGAACGCCTGATACCACAGTACATACAGATCAAGTCTGTTTCATGAAACTATGTAGCATATTGATGTTGTAATGTTGCATATTATCCCTCGTACCATATCTGAAATTTACAATAAAGTACTATACCTCGGGTCTTTTTGGATCCTAAGCTTTACTGATGATTGAAAGTGGTAAACTTGAATGTGTACGGCCATACACTACATAAAAATAATTATTATATAAGTGTTCATAAAATAAGTTATTTTCAATTTTAAAATAAATATAATTTATTCATATTAAATATTTCATATAAAGAATAATTTATACTGTACATTAATTGTTGGCTTAAAAACGGAAAAAATAGTTCCCAAATGTCGCGAAGACTAAATATAATGAAGTAAATAACATATTGTTTATTTGATCACCGAAAACTGGCTACCATTATAATGTACGTAATATAACTATTTATTGATATGTAAAAATTTATATTGGATATGAAAATGGATATTTTTCATGTGTAACATTGCCCGAAAATGGGTGAGTTGTATAACAGTAACATGTTTAAAATTAATTTTTATGATAAACTTGGAAAACACAAATAAAAATTTTTAGCATAGAAATACTAGCCAGAGGTGTCTGGATTAGCTAGTAATTAATGACATACCACATATCGTCTCATATATTATTTCAGTAATATACGTAGATACCTTTTGCGGCTCTCACAAGCAACCAATTTTTATAAATGAGATCCCTAAAGAAAGAGAATTTTACGGAGACGTTGCGAATTGCACATTGAATTTAAAAGTATTAAGCATTTGTTAAAAACGCATTTTAATATCCATGTTAAATGCAATCCGGAACACTCGTGCAAAATTTGTAGTTCAATAACTCCTAAACTAAGCATTCTAGGGCCTTGAAACCTTAAATTTTGAGACCTCAGAGAAATATTCCTCACTCCATTACCTACAGGATGAGATCTCTGTGGCCATTTTATCACATTTTTACCAATTCGGCGTTTCTCGATGCTACCGCAGCTTACTTAGTGGCGCAACTCCGTGTTAATTACCCTTTGACAATGTAACCAGGGAATCTAGCGTTCCCTGCGACGACAAACGCTATAATAACATTCGATACTACAGTCAAAATACAGATTCGTTCTGCTAAATATGACCGAAAAGAAAACGTATATTTATTTTAATTTTCTCTCGAATATACCTAAATATACAACCGGTGAGACAAAATTTTCAATTATTTTTAAGAAAAATTATTGAAATCGTACACCGTTGAACTGATCTCCTTAAAGTTGGCACTTTTACTTGTTTTTTCACCCAGAAGGTTTATGTTTATTGTTAATTCTGTTGTAACTCCTTGGCGCTGTGGAACAAAACTAAATATTCACGTCAAATGCAACCTGCAACATACAGCATTTTGAATCTATATCGTTAAATAACTCCTAAACGAGGCGTTCTAGGGCCTTAAAAATTAAAATTTTGAGGACGAACGTTTCTCACACCATAATCTACAGGATGAAACGTTTATTGAACATTCTATTACATTTTTGCTGGTCCGGCGCTTCCCGATATTACCTCACATGTTCAGAGATGTGCAGAATCTGCATTTAAATGTGAATGAGAGGGACAGAGGGCGACAGAGACAGACAGGGGCAGGGTGAGGGAGGCAGAGACAGTGAGAAAGGCAGATGGGAGGGGAAAGAGGGAGATGAAGAGCAGAACAACGTCTGCCGAGTTTTCTTAGTACATGCAGAAAGGTCAGTCCGGTTCGAGCCTCCGAGGCGAACGCTTCGCGTCCGAGGCAGCTCTTATCGCTTGTGGCAGTGGTCAACCCTCAGCGGCAGTGCGATAAGGCTAGTGCTTGTGCCGTTCGCGTGAGCGGTGTGAACAGTGTCAAATTTTGAAAAAGTGTGTTTTATTTTAGTTGTAGAAAAGTTAACTTATTAAATTACAATAGTTAATGGCCACAGTTACTTGCTCCACTACGGGGAAACTGATTGGAAGCGCAATGGACGCCACTTGTGTTCAAAATGGTAGCGGAACGTCGTGCAACGGCAAACCAGTGCAATCTATCGCAGTTCAAGCAACATATGAAGACTCATCGCAAGTGCAAAGTGCAAAAATTTGTGAATTAGGACAACAAATACTATTACTTCAGCAATAGTCGAGGCAACTGCAACTTCAACTACAGCAGGCCCAACATGATTTATTATATTCCCAACAGTTAAATTAAGGTAACTATTTAAATTAATCCGAGGCTGAAGTGTAGTGTAAGGTACAATTAAAAAAAATCGTTCAAACCGCACTTCGCGCCGCTTCACGGTAGAGGGGACGAGGAGTGTTTGGGGGATTATGAGGGGAACCTTCAGGAGGGAGGGGAGGGGAGCAATACGCATAACTTATTACATACTTATAAAAGGCAAGTGGGTTCGATTTAAATAAATTGTAAAAACTACACTACAGAAACAATTTTAATATTTCGTAATTGGTCACGGACGTGACGTCATAAGTTAGGGGAGGCAATTTGACCTCGTATCTTGTTTTAGTTTCATTCCAAAATAGTGGCTGAAACGAGTTTCGTGACGTATTTTCTTAGTCGGAGTTTTTGTGTCGGGGTAGCTGTCGAAGTGGTTAGCTGCGTTGCTGTCGTGCAATTACATTTCTTGCGTTCTTCAAATTCTTAGTGATTTGTGTTTTTGTGTGTCGAGTGTCTGTGCTACAATGGTGAGAGTAAATGTGGCTTTTTTTACGCGTTGCGCCGAAGGGTGTGTTTGGCTGTTATTGAATGGGCGCAAGAACGTGGGTTGATTGCTGCAGGATTTTCGTGTCCTGCGTGTGTCCTATGAGATTGACCAAGCGAAAGCAATTAAGTGATGGTTTCGAGTGGAAGTGTAGTAAAAAAGGGGCCAATCCTCATGTCCGAAAGCATTCAGTGTGGAAGGGGTCATGGTTTGCGAGAAGTAAGTTGAGTATGGCTCAGGTATTAGTAATCTTTCTGTGGGTCATGAAAGTACCGTGCGAATTTATTATGAATGAACTGGACGTAAGCAAGGGAACCGTGACCGACTGGATGAGTTTTGGTCAGGTGTGCGTCAGTGCGGCTGATAGAGAGTGTGTTCACTCTCTTCAATGGGTTCAAACCCATTGAAGGCGCAGGTGTGGAAGTGGAAATGGATGAGAGGAAGTTTGGTCGCCGAATGAACCATCGTCGCAAAGTGTGATTGGAAAATTGGTGTTAGGTGGAGTTGAAGGGAAGACGAAGCGCGCCTTTTTCAAGGTCGTCAAAACACGCAGCAGAGAGGAGCTTCTGGGCGTCATTAAGTCTTTCATCAAGCCGGGATCCATCGTGTTCTCGGACTGTTGGAAGACTTATACCTGCTTAGAAGACGAGGGTTTTCAGCATTTTGCTGTTAACCACTCTGTGTGTTTTAGAGACCCTGAAACGGGTGCGCACACAAATCATATTGAAGGAACGTGGAGCGCGATGAAGCCTAGTCTGCCTCGGCGCCGCTCAGCTGGCCAGTTCGACAGATACCTGGACGAATGCGTTTGGAGACGCATTCAGGGGAGCAAAATCCAACTGAGAGGTTTTTGTCGTTCCTTGAGAGTGCCTCAAAACTTTACGAACCTTGAAAACCGCCTTTCGGTAGGTTTTGTTCATTCGAGCGCTTAGCGTAATTTGAGGGAGTACATAAGGAGACTCCCCACTTCTCCTCCTCCTCTGCCCCTTCCCCCCTTCCTCTCCTCCCCCTGCCCCACCCCCTCCCACCTTCCCCCTCCCCCGCAGCATCGCTTCTCTAAGGGTATACCGTACACCCTACTTTAACCCAATACGTTAATGTGCAACATGAAAATTCTACATTACAAGGTGAGTGCAATGGCACGAAAAGGAAGGAAGGGTTATTGACGGGTTTCAATGAACAAGGGGAACGAAACTATAATGTACCAACAGGAAACAGATTTGAACTTTTACCAGAGGTTACTGAAGAAGATTAAAGCGTAAATTCAGACTTAAATAAGAGTGAAAACTTATCGGTATCATTTGTGTCGAAAGTTAAAAACATAGTTGCTAATGACTTTTCAACCAAAATTACTCAAAACCACATATCAATATTATTTACTTCAATTGAAGATTTTTGAAAATATCATCATTTCTGTGATTCGAAAAACAAATCGTACTTCTCGTATAGAGACCCAACTAAAAAAAACACTTTCGGCCCTTTTGTACGATGTACCAGTTTCTTATACCAATGAAGAAATTAAAGTAGAACTAAGTAATCAATATTTCCCAATTAACTCTGTCTACAGACATTTGGGAAAAAAGAGAACAATTAGAAATTCGTTCAATTTAACTTGTGCACAAAGGTCAAGGCAGAGAAATAGTTAAATTAAACAGATTATTTAATAGTATAGTTAAAGTTAAAATAAGAAACAAAATCAACTTCCCAATTCAATGCAAAAACTGGCAGAGAATAAATCACACCCAAGCGAATTGTAAGTTAGAACCAAAATGTGTAAGATGTGTGTAGATAATCATCACTATTCACAATGTAATAAACCAAAAGCTCAAACTCCTGAATCTGTTAATTGTCACAAAAAACACCCAGCCAGTTATAGAAGATGTGATTGTTTTAAAACTGTAAGTACCAAATCTTATGATTCTTCAAAATCCTCCCTAGCAGAAATGTCTATGCGATTTAATTTCAACCCAAGTCTAATCCACAAAACACAGGTTTTTCAAATATCCCCCATAACATAAATAATACAAAATATACCAACCCTACCATTAGAATCACAAAATGTCCTCAGGAAAAGATATTCCATTTCATCAGCTCAGCCAACTAATTACTATTCTATAATTTCAATTATAACATCTCAAGTAATAAGCATATTAGTTCCACAAATATAAAAATTAATTCAACAAATAATACCAACAATATTAAATAATGGACAACAATTCTAAACATATATTAGTTAATTGGAATGGATTATTCAGACTTTTAGAATGAAGGCCTTTTCTTCATGATCAAAAGATAGATATTGTTTGTGTCACAGAAACACATCGTAATAACGATTTAAAGATTAATATACCAGGATACAAAATTTACAGAGAAGACAGACTCTCAACCATAATGGAGGGGGAATAGCTATAATTATAAAAAGGAGGCTTATTCATGATTAAAGTATCTGTAACAACTTCAAAAGAATTAGAAATGGTCGCCATAAAGTAACTCTTTCCATTGGTTTCCATTGATGAACAATAATTTCTGCCCATAAACCCCCAAACAAACTACTTCCAAGTAACATTCTAAAAACAATTTTTACTAACAAAGACAAAATAATTTTAATGGGGGATCTAAATTCAAAATACAGAGCATGGGAATATATAACTACCTCAAGGAAATTAACTATTTAACATTTCCACAACAGTGTTTGGACAATTCATGCTCTAGTTCAACCCACTTATTATCCTTATAATACAAATTCAAATCCAGATATACCCGACATAATACTGTCGCAGAATATACTGTCGCAAAATACCCAATTCCAGCCTTAAATTCGGATCATACTCTCACATTATTCCTTTATATAGAAAAAGCATTCGACAATGTCTGGCATATTGGTCTTCTGTATAAAATGCGACATATTGGCTTTCCTCTCTACCGACAACAAATTATTAAACATTCCCTCAAATCTAGAAATTGTAGAGTTCATGTTCATAAAGAAATATCTGCAAATCATCCAATACATGCTCGAGTCTCTCAAGAGTCCACACTTTCACTAACCTTCTTTAATATATTTATTTCTGATGTCCCAACTCTTAATAATTCTGAAGTAGCATTCTTTTCGAATGATACTGCAAATTTTATTTCACATAAAGACCTATCAATAGGTCGAGACAAATTACAAGCTGACTTAAACATACTTTCTAAATGGCTCCAAAAATGAAACATAACTATTAATTCTAACAAATGCCAATTAAAAGTATTTTCACTAAAAATACTAAAAAATATACCCTTTAATTTTAAATAAAGCAATACAATAGCTTCCACCTACAACCCCGACCAATATTTAGGATTACTAATTTATAAAAAATTAACGTGGAAAGATCATGTTTCAAAAATAGCTAGCAACACATTTAATAAAATGCTAAAATTATATCCTCTGATTAATAAAAATTCTAAAATTAACATAAAAACATCATTATCCATCTTTAGATCATTCGACCCTCTCTTACATATGCCTGTCAAATATGGGGAGGTACGGGGCTGTAGGCTGTCTAATTTCAATAAAATACAAGTTATTCAAAATAAATTTCTTCGGTGGACATTAAAAGCTCCCTGGTTGATTAGTAATGAACAGATACATCAAGGACTCTGTTGTATCATTGAAAAGTTGGGTAACTAAATTAGCATAAAAATTCAAACTAACGTACCGTTATGTCCTGCAACTTAGACATTTTTCATTCGGAAAATCAGCCTACCCACAACCAAGAATTAAAACCCGTCATGTTAAAGACTTGTAACATCCTCAATAATTTGCTGGCTATAATTTCAAACTGTTGATAATTATTCAAATTCCAATTATGTATCAAATTGTTAAATGTATACAAAATAGATAAATTATTTCATGTATGTTAGTGATCCCTAAATGGTCTAACCTCCAAAATTTTCATGTGAAATTGTACAATGCAAAACAAGTATGTAATTTCCATGTGAACAAATTTGGTATGGAAAACAATTATGTAATTATAAAAACCCTTGAAAGACTAAATAAGTCGAACAAGGATAAATACATTTTTAAAAAATGCAGAAATGTTTCTTGAGAGAGAAAAAATTGTAACTAGACTCAGTCTTTGATGCAAGTGCTGAAGAACTAAAAAAAGGAAATAAAAACCACTTATTGTTTATATTTTATTTCACAGTACTACAAATTATTTTCAAAACTACATCTGAACTATTTTATATTTTTTAATACTAATAAATATTAACATCTCTAATGGTGGAATTAAAATATTTTATTTTGCTTTTTCCTTGCGGAAGTAATTCTCTGAAAACGGGCTGAGCTTCGCTACTGTATGATTATACCCCACAGGTAAGAGACATGGAGAACCTGCTACTGTACGCTAAATTAAACTAAAATCTTGATAATATATCGAATAAATTGCACGAGTGAACCTCTCCGTTTGGTAATAAAGTTAAGTAATGCTACAAAGGAGCCATTCCACATCAAATCGCACAAGAGTTGACTTTTTTTTAAATGTACGATATTTTTTCTTAAATCTGGACATCAAAAAAAGAGACATAATTTTTTTTTATTTTTCTGAAAATTGATTATTTGTTTAGTTATGCCTATATTAAATTTTGGAATTTACAAGTACTTCACAAAATAAGATCAATTGTTGCTCCGAATGTACTAACTATAAAAATGTCTAGTTTGTTTCATTTAATACTTTGAAATGTGCATTTTATTTCTCTGTAAATACATTTTCCAAATAATATATTTTTTCATTTTAAAAAATTTACTTTTTTCAAAAAAGTAAACTTTTTATATAAATTCGATGAGATAAAAATTTGAAAAAAATATAGGCGTGTTCCTTGTTCAATTTTCTATAAAATACAACAACAAGAAAAAAGTGGGCTCTCCCCTCATACAGTTCTAAAAAAATCAATTTTACGTATGAGGGCGCGCTCTGCCTAAACATGCACTAACGAATTGTGTTCGGTCAGTCTTTGATGCAAGTGCTGAAGAACTAAAAAAAGGAATGACCGTCTGCCTGATTAGGGTTTTCAAGTGTTATTTGTATTTCAGATGTTCAGACGGTCATACATGTTTTTGTGGATCGTGAGTGACTTATGGGTCATCTATGTTTTTGTGGGTGAGACCGAAACGAGTTGAAATACGAGCCATCCCAAGTCAAATTGCACAAGAATTTACACGACTATTGTTTATATGTATGTAATTTTAAAAAAATAAATGACACGAATGTATGGCATTCATTCTGGACATCAAAAAAAGAGGCACGTGTTTCTTTATTTACCTGAAAATTGATTATTTGTGTAGTTACGCCTGTATTAGATTTTGGAATTTTTGCTTACTTCGCAAAATATGATTGATGGATACTCCGAATGTACTTAACATAATTTTTTTGTTTGTTTCATTTACTATTTTGATATGCGTATTTTATTCCTCTGTAAATTACTTTCTTAAAAAATAAATATTTCATTAAAATTGAATTTTTTTAAAAAAAATGAAAATTTCTATTTGAACTCGCTCAGATAACAATTTGAAAAAAATGTAGGAGTATTTCTTGTGCAATTTTCTACAAAACATAACAAGAAAAAATGGGCATTGAACACTAACTGATCAAAAATCTATTGAAATTACGTGGACGCGTGGTTCCTGCCCCTGCACTAATTTTGTCGATCAGTCTTTGATACAAGTATCGAAGAACAATAAAAAGAATGACCGTCTGCTGATCAGGTTTTCAAGAAATATTAGTAACTCATATGTTCACTCTGTCTCCAGAAGGGATGGTGACCGCAAAATGAATTCTACTACTGCTTTTCCTCGTGTCAGCTAAACGAATTTTACTGCTGAGTCCCTTTGCGTCCTAGGGATGGGATGCCCTCCTGACCTTGCCCGTGAAATACAATCAACCACTTGTCAAGGGACATGAGTAAGATTTTATCAACATCAGTCGCATACGCACTTTATGAAGATAAGAGTGCTAGTGTTTGTTCTGTGAATCGTATGTACACTGTGCAACATGGCTGGCGAGCACCGTATGAGATGTTTCAATCGATTTAATTTTTCTGATAACGATTTTTACAAAAGAAAATCTCCAAGACGCGTAAACCACGATTTGCTGGTGAATTTACAGGAGTCATTTGATTTGCGAATGTGTGATTATTTTGGGAAGAAAGAGAATCGGCTTCCAAAACGGCCTTTTGTTAGTGAAGAGAGCGTCGAGATTAGTGGTTTCCGTGGCATTTAGCGGAACGTCCAGTGAATATAGTGAAAAGTGTGGAAATCAAGAAAATGACAATTTAGGCTCTTCAAATAGTTCGTCAATTGTCTGCAAAATTAATAAAGAGAAGATAAACAAGAGTTTAATTTCAATAGGAGAAACCCCCGCAAAGAAAAGAAAATTGGAAAATAACGGTATCCCCATGAGAATTTTCAGAAAGTACGAAGTGCCAACACAGATAATTTTTTTCACATTGAAGATCCTTCTACGTCCATCGAAAAATCAGACAATAAAGATACTGTTTAGAAACTTATCGATTCCTTTCACTCAACTGATGACAGGACGTTGAAAATTTAAATTTTGACAATTTTTGAAAGTTGGTCATACAACAAAATTAAACGACATTTTCCAGCAACCGAACGCATGATAAAAGTGTCTAAAAAGCTTACTGAAGAAAAAAGAATATTTCCAGACCTGAAGTAATTCGGTAGGGCATTAAAACTGAGCGTTTTGACGAATGTTCAGGAATTCTATACTAAGCGAGTACTTTTAAAGTGAGTTTTAAGGGACCAGAAAATTTCAAAATGTCAGTGAAAACATCAGTCAAGAATCCGTCATTTAATTATTTATAAATTAATATTATTTTTATACATTAATATACATAAACATTATTATTATTAAATTCAATCGTGAAGTTTCACCACCTCACGAAGTACTTAAATTACTGCTTCATCTAAAGAAACCGACGGCCAGTAACGCAAGAAACGCGTCTTTTGCAGCAATCTATTACACAGTGGTTCGTAAATATTAATATCTTTTTAAAGTTACTGAGATCCCACTTTGATTTTTTCTGGAGTTATCATCAGTACTTTAGTGCATTTATAAATATTTTTTAAACATTTTTAGCTCATCGAGTTTACGAAATATTCAATTTTCAAATTTTTTTTTAAATTGAAAATTCAGGAAATTAAATATTTTGCAAAATCTTAAAAATTAAACATGTTTTTAAGTTTCTAATGGAATTTGAACAGAATTTCCATAATTAGCGTATTCAAATATATGATACTTATAAGTTAGTGATGTGCGTCATTTTTAGCAAATTTCATTATGCAATATTTCCAAAAATAATAAAGTTAGAAACAAATAAAAATACACGTGTTAACTTTAATATATTTTTATTGATTGTCTATTCTTCATTGTATCAAGAAAGGTTCCATTAATTATAGACGATCATATCATGTGAAAAAAATATATTTAATACAGAATTGAAGTAAACCAAGTTGAAGTAATACAGGTTGGAGTTTCACAACGTTTCGGAGATATTTTCTCTCCATCATCAGGTACATTTTGACTTTCAAATCAATGTGTTTTATAAATTGTGGTAAAATGTTATATCTTTTACCTTTTATTGAATATAAGTTTTACGTTTTGTGAATATTACGTTTGTTTTACGTTAGTTCTTGATACACGTGTTAAGTTATTTGATCCATATAACAAATAGAAAAAATTGAAAATAATTAAAAATATGAAGGTCAAATTTTGGTCTTTTTTGTGCGATTTGACATGGAATGGCTCAAAAACTAGGGTTGTTCTGGCTCGATCGTGCGTTTTCGAATGGAGAGATTACGTAACTTTCTCAGGAATAAAAATTCTTCTGTTTTTGTGACTATCAAGAATAAACGAAAATATGTCGAGGAAGATTGTATAATTACTTCAAATGTTTTTAAGGAAGTGTCGTAAACTGTTCCAATAACATTTTCTTTTAATACTCAATAATCCTTTATTGAAAATTAAGTTTCAAACATCAATTGCATAGTTTTTATTTTCATTTGATATTCTGCAAGTACATTAGAAGTTAACGTAATGCGTTTTTAAACTAATAAACACGTTTCACTCAACTTCTTCCCTTAATGGGTATGGAAGGATATGAAGGAAGGTGGGATTTCACATGCGGAAGATCTCACAAGGGCACGCTAGTTTTGTTTAATGCGGTAAGAAAGTATTCTTTCTTGGTTTATTTACATTCATATCATGGTTGCATTGTCTAATAATGCTGCCACTTAGCAAACAAATGAAAAAGCGAATAATTGTTTACATTTTAATTCGGCCAATTATAGTTGGCTAAACTGTAAATTTCATCAGCATGGAGTTATTTATCTAGGTAAGGTCAACTACCTAGACTTATGTTATAGCGAGTTATAGGAAAATGTGATATTCTGATTGGTAATTAATATGTTTAATTTCTTCAGGAAACATCTACTATGCTCTGCTGACCTTCATTTGCATGGGGAATTCCCATGTAAGCGTCAAACACAAACCAAATCGTTGAGGGCAGAGGTAAGATTTCAATTCATTTACCCAGTATTACTTAGCAATTTCCGTTTTGTAATTCAATATTTGTAATGATATGATCCCGTATCATCGTCTCCAATCACCTGTGTTTCAATTTTCCGAATGTAAAGTGTTCTTTCCGGACTGCGATTGTGTCGCAATTAAACACCAAATTATGTTTCATCGAGGAGTTGTTCTACCAGGTCTCGTGGATTTGACTATGAAATAAACTAATTCTTTTAAGAGAAATTTCTTGCTGAAATAATCATTTCAGAAATTAGTTGTTGGAAAGATCGAGAGAATATATTATTCATGGTTATCAATGCGTAATGTATTGACGTACTAGTAGAAAATAGTTCTAGAGACACATTACCAATACAATTCTGCAAATAAATAAATAAATCCGTATAAATGAAATTGTAGAAAAAATGTAGAAACTCTGCGATAAAGTTACAAAAATTACATTTTCTTAATAGACAAAATACCCGGATACTTCAAGTACATAACTAAACATCATGAAAGACGGCAACTGACAAGACACTAAAATTCCTGAAAGAGGCAAATCTTTTCTATAAAATTTAATTTGTCCTTGTAACTGTATTTGTAATTGTAATTATCCTTATAATTGTAAATTGTAATTGTATTTGTAACATTTCACAATAATCAGTAAAAAGATAAAGGCCTTATTTGCCAAGCCTTCAAACGTAATAAAAAAAACATCATGTACAACTAGTGGTGCTACAGAATGGCTCGGACGTTCCCGTATTTGTTTTGTATTTCCTTGGGTCTGGGCTAGCTATTCGGATTGCCACATATTCTTGCCAGCTGCCGCCCAAAGTACGTTTTTTGACATTTTCTTAACTTTCCTAATGGTAGAACGGAAATGTTATTTTAAGACTATTAAAGAACACTAAAACCTCGTCCTAATGGCTACTGAAAATTCGAAATTTGAAGCTCTTCACAGAAAATTTTGAGTTATAAAAAACTTCGCTTGAAATAATTTGAAGAACTTACACTCATAAATACAATAATGTTTACAAATTGCTGAAATTGTGCATAATAAAGATGTAATAGATCTTTTAAAAAATGTTGTTCACAATTCAGGCGAGTGCGTTTCTTTGCATCTCCTGACTTTGAACATTCACACTGATTCCTGCGTGAATTACGCAGCCCGTGCACACTGGGAAGGCAGTTTAAAATAACTTAAAATAAAAGACACGAAACACACCAATCGTGTTTAAATATGCATATATTCTTGTTGAATCAACAGTACACTTAAAACACAAGTACAAAGCGGGCGGACCTGCCTCCGCAATTAGCAACTAACGACTAACGACTCAACCCCGGCCGGCCACAATGCGTCCCCCTCCGCCCCTCCCCTCCTTGACGTCACTTTCTGAAGATGATAAGAAAGGAGGGGCGAGGAGAGTGCACGGAACAAGCAACAATCTTAAACAAATGTATTTGTGTATATTTTTGAAAAAACAAAAAAATCCCCCAAATTGAACTTTACATTAAATAGTGCAATTAGCACTATCCCTATCACAAGTTTGAAGAAAAATGTGGAGACATTTTTGAGAAAATGGCTTTTGAGCGTTTCTAAAATGTGGAATTTTGAGCTAGTTTTCACAGGAAACGCTTGAGTCTTCGAGAAACTTTACTTGACACTATTTAAAGCTCATGTACTCATTAATATAATAATGTGAACAAATCGCCGCAAATGTAAGTATTAACGACGCGTCGTTAATACGTCGTGACGTGAGGTACAATTCAAAAACAATCCTTTTTTGTAATTTTTGAAAAAACAAAAGAGTAGAGCAACATGGCGTCATGTCATCTCATAGAGTATATTTAGTGCTATCCCTGCCAAAAATTTAAAGAAAGAAGATTGAGCCGTTTTTGAAGAAAATCTCGTTTTTGTATTTTTTTAAATTGCACATATTGCACGCAATATTGCGCGAAAACTACTAAAATGTTCAAACAAATATACATGAAAGAACTTAATGGAAGAACTTCCCTTGAAGAACAAATTTTATTTGGAGGAAAAATTTCTATCTTCACTTTTGTAGTTGTAGGAAGAGCCCGACAAAAATTCAAACTTTTGCAGTTTTCGAAAATTCAGAGTTCTCAACCAACATGAGACCTACGCCATTCTCTTAAATAACCTTCAGAATATCCAACAACAAAATTTAGTCAAAATTGTTGGCGCCATTTTTTTGATAATTTTGAAAATGTATCAGGGGCTTCAAGGAAAGTACTCCCAAAATTAAAATATTGCAATTTTCAATTGCAGTTTGCAGTTTGCAATTTTCGAAAATTTAGAGTTAATCA
This sequence comes from Acheta domesticus, assembly GCA_031308135.1. Lineage (NCBI taxonomy): Eukaryota > Metazoa > Arthropoda > Insecta > Orthoptera > Gryllidae > Acheta > Acheta domesticus. The sequence continues at coordinate 35,219,349 of JAHLJT010004567.1, read as the reverse complement.
TGAAAATCGGACCAATGCCATCTTAATCAGTGTGTTTTACTCTATTCTTGAAAGAAATTTAAAGAAAAAATTGGAGTGGTTTTTTTGAAAATTTCGAAAATGTCCAGGGGGCTTCATGTAAAGTACTCCCAAATATTTATTAATGAATGTTTTTCAAAATCTCAGAGCTTCGACTCAGGCCAGATGGACAGGGTTTTCTTCAATTTGGAAAAAATTGTAAGCATTGTTTAGGTGCTAGTATTGTGCACATACACCGGACGGATGGACAGACAGACGGACGGACGGACGAACGGACGGACGTTTTGCTTTTTATTGGTTTCTCGGTATCTACGACTTACAAACCAGGAATTCTGGCTACACGACATTTTAGGGGATTTTTTTTCTTAATTTATCACCTGGATTTATCCACTTTTTCGTGTTCATGGCCGAGCAACGATTTTTTTCTGCCGAAAATTCGCCATTTTTTCGCGCAGCATTACATAACTTTCCCTATACTACGTATATTACTTTGTGTATACGTACGTATACGGGAAAGTAAAACCCCTTAACAATATTTAAGAAAACGTCCGAAGGGAAAACCAACTGCAAAATCAATATGAATTAATTTCATAATTGGCCCCCTTAGAATCACAGCAATATCTTCTGTGACTAAATAAATTAAAATTAAACAAATTGGATGAATGGAATCTTTCATGGGAATGAGGAGTGCCCATAACGTTACTTCCAAGGTAAGGGCACATGCATTTCGCATGACTGAGTGTCGTAGTACTTTCTGTGTACGAAAATAGCAAATAACTGTTCCTCAACATACACTGCACCAACATTCATATATAATTTCTGGAATGTAATTCTCTGAAATTACAAAAAGAAAATCTTGTATCCAATTAAAATGAATAAATATAGTTTTTGAAAACACAGAATAATCAAAGAAGTTTCTTGAACTATAGAAATGAAATTACCAAAGACTATCTTGTGTTCTATTATAGTGAATATAGTGCAATTGTTTACATATTCCGAGCTTAAAATCAAGAATTTTAATAAATAACAGCCGTTTATAAAACAATAAAGCAAAGAATAATTATATTTGATTCAATAATAAGCATTATTGTGAAACTCATAGATGTTACCTTTATTTTCCCCAAGTGAACCTCCAAATTACACGTTCACTTAGATTTTTTTAGTATTTATACCTTAATTAGCATCACCTCCATGAACTGTGGTACTAGTCAATCAATTTAATGTCAATATGGAGGGATAGGAGCACATCTTTGTTCTTCTTCAAAAGGGAATCAACGAATGTTGCCTCTGTGTTCGTTACTACTTTCTCCCTGAAGTCGCTTAACTTTTAATTTTTAGCTTCAGCTAATGCCTTATTTTGACATGACGAGACTTGGGCCATCAGACCCGCTCTTCCATCTGACCATGGAAATTTCCCTACGCTCTTTTCACCATCTAAAGGAGAAATAAGGTATTATTCGGCGGACGAAACAGGCGATTTGAATTTAGCTCAGAGGCGTCTTTTTGGATTGTGGGTATTTTACATGCATAAATCTACAACAGGGGACAGACAGATTTACTTCACCTCCAAAGGAAGACGTATGAAGGATTTTTTTCGCACTTAACAATCCACGACTTCGATCAGGTTTGAACCCACAAACTTGAGTACAACCCGAAAATGTTCATTCTATGGAGAAAAAATCAGGAAATTAGCTCTTAAGATAAATCATGTTACTTATCTAATTAGCTATCGTGATTATTTTTAAAAAATAAATAGTTTGTAATTCATAAAATTAAATCGTCAACCCTAGATGTACTACCTAACATTACGTCTCTGACAATTAACTTTCGTTTTCATTAAAATTATATTCCGTATAATGATAAGATAAAAACGTTTTAGAAATAATTTTGAGTCAAATTTATGAAGGCGTACGGATGAGTTTAAGAATAATAATGTTCATCAGAAAAACACAACAGGTCTCTTGGTTTCTGTGAGATGCTCAGAAGGACGTATATATACCGTGTTTGTTACAATTTGCGTACAACTACTCTTAAACTTCTGCCAATGTGAACTGAGGAAAAAGCACCAGTAAGTAATATGAAAGCCCCAAAACAAAAATTTTATCAAGTCTTTTAATATAATAAAATGAATTTATGTCTCTCAAACATATCCTCCTGTCTCCAGCTGTTGTGCGTAAAGATCCATGTGAGTGTCAACTCTTTCTGCTATTCGGTGTTAGAATGTGCATTCATTTTGAGAGCCATCGACAAAAATCCAATCACATTATCACCCTGAAATGAATGAAAACAAAGTTTGAAATAACACAGTCTGCTGAAAAGATGCTGACGATTTTCACTCGTTCTTACATAACTCATGCTCAATATGTTTCAATGTAGGATACTCAATGCAAGATACCTCCCGAAAAAGTGCGTGACAAAACAGAACGAGAAATAAAAATAAAAGAAGCTATTAAATTTCTTTTCTAACCAAACTGAGGAGATTATGGAATATTCTAAACGAATAGAGTTGAGTAATCCCTTTGACAATATCCACTTGAAGCGATTGAAACCATTTGGAAGTCCAACATTGTACAAAGGGAAAGGACTTGGAAAATGATAAACATCTATGAGAGGGTCAATACTAAATTCAAATCATTGACCAATCTTTTACGAATTACTCATAACCAAGCAAACATGGTTGGCAACATACAGTTGTCAAATGACAAGAAGGAACCATGTGTTGGATGACATGTAAGACAGGTAACTTGAAAATTTGTGCGATGACTTAGACACTTTATTGTGAGTATTTGCAAGTTTTAGAGTTTAGTGTTCGACCACTTACTGAAAAATAAAAATCTTTCCTTCCTGCACTTTATGTGACTACAATTGAAAATCACAAAATCTTTAGGAATATATAAGGCGCGTCAATTTTCCCTAAAGGAAACAAAATTTATCGCCGCATCTTCATGGGTAGAATACAGCTGGATACAGGTTAATTAATAATTTGGAAGAGTACAATAGCATCAAAACTGATTTTATTATCTCATATAACTTTCAATATTTAGAGAACGCCCTTCTGACCATCTGCTGAGTGATGCCGGAAAGATTATAATTATATTTCTGGCAACGTGTGCATATGCATATATAATAATCTGTTGTTTAGTTATTTTGTAATTTTTCTTCTCTCTGTGGCATTTTGCACTGGATAATGAGCTAAAAGCTTCGTTTTCACCATCTCTCCTAGATTCTTAATTGGAATCATAGCCATGACAGAAACAATCGGAGACAAAGAATGGGACTTTTAATTGAACAGTAAAGCTGTCTAATTTCTGTGTTGATTTCTTGATTTTTATTGTACGTTTTTTTCGGCCTTTGAAGAGGTAAGCATTTTAGCACCATTCCAGATATTACCTTCGTTTCTAGTATAACATTTATTTTAAAACACGAATTTTACCCGTGACGGTGCTCGGTGACATCTGTATAATTTATAATGATAACTGAACTTAAAACCAGAAGCTGAGTACCCAAGTTTACTAATACTAAGATGGAAGACAACTGGTGGACGTTGATTCTTCAATAGTCCTGTGATATGCTAGGGTACCATACTTTGCGACATAATTCCAATGTCATTTACCTCTCTGTATGTGTTGCAAATGCTCTCACCATACATTTATGCAGTTTTGGCAAACATTAGTTATCACATGTACACATAATATTACCTACATTCTTTCTTTGAGATGTGTATAATACTGGGATCAATAAAATTGTGCATGTTTCCTTTGTCGAAATATTTCTTTCATTACTTTTATGAATGGAATTAATATACGACTTACATTTCATTCCACTACAACATTCGTACTTACATTGAAACCTCCGGAGGCCGTTCTCATCTCCTAAAATTTAATTTATGAATTCTAAGAAATCACTCATTTCAAAATATATACTTCTACTTACAAACCTCTTACAAGAAGATAAAAATCAAGCAGTTGCGATAAGAATAGATTGTTTTCTCTACTTTTAAGAGTGGAGTACGGTGTAAGAGAAAGGAAATATTACATAGTCCAAAGAGCTCTTAAATACTCGTTGTCACTCGTTGTCACGTGATTAGAACTTTTGTTAAGAAAATTTTGAAATAAATATATTTAATAAGGCAAAATGTTCCAATTCTTTGCTTCTGTGAAACAATCCTTTTCCGTGAGTTAGGTTTGTTGAGTCACAGCCGCAAGTTCTATTACTACTAACATAAATATAGGTTCTTGAAAAAGTAATGATTCCCAACTTTTTACAGAAAATTCAATGATTGATTTCTCACGCTTATATATAGCTAAAGACGGCTCTGAGTCTTAGAACTGGATTAGTAATCATAGGAGTGTACAGTACTGTGTTGCCTTTTGAATTTGCGCCTTACCAAAACTATTTTTTTCAGACGTAACATTCGTACGAAACACATGGCGGTAAGAACAAAGCTCATCTAACGATATGTACAGACGGTGGTGTAACCAGGATTTACCTAAGGGGGAGGGGATAGGTGTAGTATCCAGCCGTCTTGTTGTTTGCTTCTAAATAATTTTCCATTTATGTTTGCTTAAAATTTATTTTTATGTGTAGTCATGCAGTTATTTATAATGCATTCAATAAAGATTGTAGGGCTTTCTGAACCATAAATAATGAGTACAAACTATATTTGTGAATATGTGCCATTGCCCTTTGGGGTTTAGGAAAGCTGAAGTCCCACCCCGTTCCTGTAGAGCACCACTGTGTTCTAGCGTCGTTGCTGTTAGAAGGAAAGGACTGTTTGGTTATCACGAACCAGAGCTCTGTTTCATTTACAGCGAGAAGATGCTTCGGTGACAACAAACACATCCAAGCACCGACGCTGGCAACTGGAAGATTAGGGCGGGCCAAGGCCCGTCCGTGGAGGGTGTCGTCGCCATGTGTCGTCTGTCGGAGGTACTTGTTTTCTATTTGGACGATAAGTTTGACCTACAAATATGTTAAATACGTAACGGTAACTGTGCTCTTATATCGACGTACCGTAGCTCAACAAACAAAAAAGAAAGTCACTCGTGACGGTAGATGTCATTAAAGTATTTTACAGTACGCCCTTCATCTACAATCGCCAACAATACCATTTCGTTTTGTTTTTTTTAGTTTATTGTTTTCCTTTTGATGATACCTACATAGTTTACATTTACCTCTACATATGTGTGTTCACTTATTAACTACACAGTCCAGTCATATTAAAGTGGCCAACGCCTATGATCTACGTAAACCTGCAATGAACCCTCACAGACGGCAGGTGGCAGAACTAACAGTGGAGGGAATATAAAGCGTGTCGGGTGGAAGCGGAAAACAGTCGAATAGTTGTGGTAATGCAGAAATGGAGCGATTTATCGGCCGTTCAAAAGGGCATGATCATTGGCTTTCAGGTCAAGGGCGGAAGCATTTCTAAAACGGCTAAGTTTGTAAAGTTCCCATGCCGCTGTGGTAAGTGAAAGTGTGTGAATATCGTGCATGGCAAAATGGCGATATCTAAAACCGGCGCCGAGGCAACTGGTGCATCACGGGCTGTAAATCAGGGCAGAACGACGGCTGAGGAGATGTGTAGGGACGGATTGTACTGTAGAGGCAGATGTAGAGCAACTGACCTCCCAGATGAACCAAGGGTCTTCTAAACAACCGTTGCCATACTGACTTCTGTTCATCGGGGACGAAGGCTGGAATTTGCACGCCAATACCGCAAGTGGACGACCACTGAGTAGCTACAGGTGGCCTTTCAGGTGAATCAGGTTTTTTGCTCTGTCGAACAGGTGGTTGTTCGCGTATACGGCGTGAAGTGTTTGAACGCAAACATCTTTCAACAATCGCCGGGCGAGTACAGGCCGGAGGACGAAGTGTGATGGTTTGGGAATGTTTTCGTGGCATTTTTTAAAGGATCTCGTCATTATGAAAGGCACAATGTATTAATAGAAGTACGCAGCCATCCTTGGATGCCATGTCCACCCTTATATGCGGATCGTTTCTCCTCAGCAAGACGGCATCTACCAGAAAAACCATGCAATGTGTTATAGAACTAATAGTGATAAGTGTGTTTTTCGAAGAGAACCAGGATAACTTTACAGTATTCCCCTGGCCACTAAACTCCCCCGATTTAGTCGCAATCGAGAATCTGTGAAATCATCTCGATTGGTCTGTTTGCACCATGCATCCGCAACTGAGGAACCTAGCGCAGCTGGCCACGGCACTGGAGTCCTCATGGCTCCACATTCGTATCGCTACTATCCACAACCTAATTGACTCTGTTCCTGTACTTCTCACAACGGTCAGCGATGCAAAAAAGTGTTTTTGGATTCAGGATTTTGACGGGTGGTCACATTAATGTGACTGGACTGTGTAAATTAAAAATAAACTTTTCAAATAGCCTTGCGACTGAGGAAACTCAATGGTCACCTCTAATTTGGGCCTTTTTCTGACAATATCTTTAGGAATATGTGGAACGGATGTTTATGTTTAGTTCTCGTTACGCACGTATATACGGAATAATACATTTATACTTATATACGTAAGTAGTATAGAGAAAGTTGTGTAATGCTGTCGAAAATTGATTTCGAGATTTCAACGGAAATACGTTTTCGAGTCCCCTGATATTGAAAAAAATGTTTTTTTTAAACGCTCCGTCAGTCAGTCTATCCGTTGTTCTGTTATGTCGGTCTGTCTGTCCGTCCGTTTGTTAGGTTTAGGCGTTAGCACTGGCGCCTAAACCATTTTTCCAATATGTATGTCGCTCTAGCTCCAGTCGAGGCGCTACGATTTTGAACAAAATTTCTTAAAAATTTGGAGGTACTTTATTATATGAAGCCCTTGCGACATTTTCAAAATTATCTCAAAAATGGATATAAATTATTTCCTTAATTTTTTTTTGAAAGAATGGAGTAAAATACATTTAAGAAAACAGCGTAGGTCTGTTTTCACTGTTAACTCCAAATTTTCGAAAATTACAAAAGTTTGAAGATTTGCCGGCGTCTTCCTACAACTACAAAATTGAAGATAGAGATTTTTCCTTTAAGTTAAATTTTTTCTCCATATTTAGTTCTTTCATTAAGATCATGTACATTTTTTTAAAATTTCAATAGTTTTAGCGCAATATTGCGTGCAATATGTGCAATTTTAAAAAGATACAAATTAGTTTGATTATAGCCTATCAGTTCTTAAATATATTTAATGCAGATATCAGTTTTGTAAAGGCTAGCAGGTTCTAAAAGCCGAAACAGTAACTCGTCACCTAAACAGTAATATTGCAAAAAAAACAAACAATTTTGGGTCAATTTTTGACCCCTGACATGCGGCTGTAGAGAACAATAAAACAAATGAGTTGTCCTCCGGCTCCAAGAAACCATAACTTATTTATGTTATTTTTCTAATCAGAAAGGGGAATTACGGAAAGTATTGAACGCCACACGGTGATATTAGAAATAACAAACTTGGCTGCTTGTAGATCTCGGCAATGGCTCATTTTACTAATTTAAACCAAGCCCGTTATTTGGTTTATACCAACCTAAAACGTGAATTACTATTGCAACAATTGTCATAAATGGACATCCTCAAGCTAATTGACATTTACTTAAATTTTGAACGACGATTACGATGAGAACATTAGGTAGTACTGGATTAGAGTTATCTTTTCCTCTATCTGTGAAAAAAAATAAAGAAAAAATGGTGCCTTTATTTAAGAAAACATTCATACTGTACACGTAACTTCATACGTACAAATATATATTTTTTCCTTTTTTTGATACTTATGGGGAGATTTTTTAAACTTTTGAGCAGTATATATATTTTCGTTGAAATGTCAAAATCGGTAGCAATGCATTTCTTTCTCTACACTACATATATTTCTCCGTATATAGTACGTGTAAGACAGTGGCGTAACATCTGGGCCTGCAAGACCTGCTATGCGGGCGGGCCCAGATAAAAGGGCCTATTTTTAGGGGATACTTTTATCATTTAAGGAACTAATACTACCTGAGTTTGCTCTACACAGAGGGCGTAAACTACTGGATAAAATTGCAGATATTGTATCTGAGCCTGCGCTACCTGGTATTCAGATCAAACGTCAAAATTGGCGCACTGGCGCCCCTAGGGAAAGCAATGGTAACCTACCCTAGGTACAGACGTGTGCAAATTATTAGAGTAATGTATGAATTTGGTGTTTTTTTCCTTGTTTAGTAGAGAAACCTCTTTACATCTGAGTGTAAATGTATGTTTCAAGCTCTTACGCCTTCTTTGGTCCATGCACGTCACTGACGGTGTTTTTGGGATATCTAAGGGAAAATTATTTATCTCTCCACGTTTTGTGATAGTGTATATCAAAACAGCTAATGGTGTAGTAATTGTTGGATGCGTTTTCCTTGTTTTTTTCTGGTTGAAAGTTGTGTTCCTATGCCAGAATTAAAGTCTAGGATTATTTTATATTGTTTATAAATGACTGTTTAATCCAGAGCTTGAATAAAATTATTTTTAGGATTTGTTTGCTAGTGAGATTTTTAAGCTGTGAAATGAAGATTCTTCCTCTCTCAAAACTGCGGTAATGGGTAAAGAAACATACCTTCCTCATTGTAAAAGGGCGTCAACTGAATGTTTAATAAAGAAAGGCAGATATTTCCAACAAAATATTGCTAGGAAATTCACTCTTTTACAAGCATTGACTTGTATCACTTCTACGTTGAAACTAGGCGAGATCCTTGCAGTGAAATATAAGGGGAATTGTTGAAAACCCAAACGCAGCCCTCATATACAACAATTGATTCAAATGGCTAAGGTGAATAGGAGAAACACCAGCAAGGACTTGAGCAATCAACTGAAGTTGGAGTTGAAATATCCTATCAATTGGAAGAAGAGGTCTTTGTGCTGCCGCATCTCCTGCAAGTACTTCAAGAAATAAAGCAAAAATAACTCCTACCATGGCGAAAAAAATGGTGTAATGGACAAAAGGAATGCAGATTGATGTTAACAACAGTTGGGTGAAACATGATATATCTCATAATTTACTGTTTACTAACAGATAACTTCATACTAACAGGTGAAGTGAGATTTTCAAACTTATTCAATAATTCAGTTCAGAGACGTACACATTTATTTTTCTATAGTTTTAAAACATTATTTTGAAAAGTCAGTATAATTAGTGCTTATTATGTTACATATATTTTCAGACGAGTCCATATTTTCTGAGTCCAGGAAAAGCAGCCAGTATGTGAGAATGACTCTCGAGATGTTTTCTCCAAAACATATCACTTAGGGAGTCAAATATCCAGCTTAAAAGTTTGGTATAGAGTTGCATGACAATTCATATACGCGGCAGATTACACTATCGAGAGAACTATAGAGCGCAATCAGTTCAAAAAGGTGCTTTAAACCCGCCTGTTGCCTCAGATCAGGGATTGGTTTCGTGATAACGATTGCATTTTTATGCGCGACTAAGCACCATTCCATTAGGTCAAGTTTGTTAAGAAATTCTTGGAGGAAAATAAAGTAATGACATTGCCATAGCCTGTTAATAGCTCAGACTGCAACCCAATTAAAAATGTATGGAACATTGTAAAGACAAGATTAAGGAAAACAATTACAACCAGAATTGGCCTTATCGGAAACATCGTAGACATACGCTTTCGTGGTGAACAAATTCAAAAAATGTGCAAAGACCTTGTGGGAAGCATGCCAGAGAGGATACAAATGGTTATAAAGAACAAAGGAAGTACGAAAGATGGCATCGTGTGTTCGTAAATAGTAATAATTGCAATATATTTAGTAGTAAATTACTGTTAGTTTTTTCAATTATTCTAATAATTTGCACACATCTGTACACTTGCCCAGGACCAGTAACACAGAACCCGCTAGGTGCTTCTGGACTGCTAACCAGCCATATGGCTGTTAGCCAAAGAGAGAGACTGGTATAAGAGAAAAATCCTATGCTGAGGTCCGTCGTTGATTCCTGTCCATTGGTACTCGACAGTTAATATATTGTTAATTTCTTGTATATTTCTATATTAATATCTTGTATATTAATATTATGTATTAATTATGTATTATGTATTATTGTATTATATAATTATGTATTCTGTATTAATTTCTTGTATCTTTCTTCTATTTTTCTACAGTCACCGATGACAGCAGGTTATTGGTACACATGCCGCCTGACGAAATGAATATTTTTAACTAGCTCGCAAACGTTCTTCTCAACGGGCTCGTGGCCTCAGAAATGTGCTTACCAACGTTAAAAAGATTCATTTCATAAGGCAATGAGCTAATGTCGTCGGCCTCAGTAGAAAAATCGAACTATACTTCGGTTTTTCTTTCTTGGCGCACGGGGCGGTGTCAATAAAATGGAATATCTCACAGTATTTCGCGTCATTCTCCGTTGTGCCGCCAGGAGTCGCATGATCGTCAGCACTGCTCGACAGTTGCGATCATACGTTTCCTAGCGGCAGAATCAAGAACTACGCAAAATACCGTGTGATATTCCATTTTATTGACACACCCCCGTGCGCCAAGAAAGAAAAACCGTAGTACATATACTAATACTCGTTACTGTTGAACAGGGTCTCCTGGAGTGAAGTGAAGGAGTAGCACAAGATGGCGTCGAGGCGCACGAGCGCGTCGCGGCCCGGCGGAGTAGGCGCGCAGGCGAGCGCGGCGTCGCGCCTCGCGCAGCCCAACCCGCGCCGGGTGCGCCTTCTGCCAGGAAACGTCGCCTCTTATCCCTTATCGCAGTGGTGTCAAGGTCTTCTACTGGTGGCTGTGGCACGCGTCGTAGCACCGTAGCATGCCACGAGTTTCTCTGCGCCACTAGCGTCGGAACAGAAAACTATTATACTAAGATTTTTCTTTCTTGGCGCACGGGGGTGTGTCAATAAAATGGAATACCTCACGGTATTTCGCGTCGTTCTCGATAGTACCGGCACAACGGAGGACGACGCGAAATACCGTGAGATATTCCATTTTATTGACACACCCTCGTGCGTCATGAAAGAAAAACCGAAGTATAGTAATCCCGCCGTTTTACAGTAGTGATGGCGTTGTGTCTGGTGGCGGGGTGATGAATTGCGTGGAGGGGCGATTTCGTCGTGGCATTCGTGCCACGAACTCCCGCTCGTGGCATCGACCTTGACAACACTGCCTTATCGTATGGACAGGGTTGTCCAGCTGGCGGCCTGCGGGCCACATGTGGCTCGCTGTGCCATTTATTCGAACCGCAAAAGGTCGAAATTAGTCGTAACTGAAAGTCCCTTGCAGCCATGTCGGACGAAGACCTTGTAAGCCTAGTGCATGCGCCCTGCCGTGGTCAACACCCTCTTTAATGTCAAAATAGCTGAAGTTTAGATTTAAGGAATTTTTATCAATTCAGAAATAAAAAAATCATCTCGATGTGTTTCTCTGCGTCATGCATGGCATGACCTAATATCACGCATTATTCTGCCCCCCCCCCCATTTCAGAGCAGCTGGGCAAAGTGCCCAGATCAGCATTACGGGGAAGTCAGGTGTGGAGCTCCCAAGTAATGGAAATATGGCGCACAACGTATTAAAGGATTTAGTTGTGGTTCTTGAGGTCTTGCAAGTTGGACAACCCTGGTATAGAGGAATTACTCTATGAAAGGACCACTTGGACAGGTCGGGAAACAAATGAACGTTATGCAGAGCGTTGACATTGAGAGAGATAGTGATGAAGCCATTTACAAATGAGCTAACTGTAAACGAACGGACTGGCAAAATGAGTTCTTGGACGTAACTTGCGTGAAATTGCCAGTAATGGCCAAGCAGTAGCTGTCAAAGCGGTCCCTTCTTATGGTATTCTCTCTATGTAGAAGTTCTGATTTGACTCCCGACGGCCTGAGATCGGGATCGAAAAGGAAGAACGAAGGGCGGAAACCACGACCTTCGGTTTCGTTGTTCAAATGAGAATTTAATTCATTAATAAAAGTATTGTGGCATAAAATGTGGCGGGGATTGAAATTATGCGTTCGACCGTAGGAAGTGTGTACGGCCTACTAGTTCACCCGCTTGTGTATTACCAGGGGGAATTTACTCCCTACTCTTTCAGTCTGAATCAGTGAAAAACTACTGATTGACAGTGACTATTCACTGATGGTGTCAGTTATAACCCTGCCACTGACAATCAGTGTATTGAACTTAGCAAATCAGTGAAAATCGGGACCACTTTTTGAATCAGTGAAACTTCACTGTTTGAATCAGCGAACCCTGTGAAAACAGCAGCTCGTGAACGACTGAACGATCAGTGAGAGATGGTGGCGCGGCACTTTTACCACTGAAACGACCAGTGAAATGCTGGCGGTCATTATAAAAAGGTTCGCTTATCCGCTGATTGTCAGCGAAACTACACATTTCGACTGAAGATATCAGTGACGTCGGCTCTCATTGATTGAATCAGCGACAATTTCACTGATTCAGATTCAGAGAGTAGAATGGGCACCCAAGAAATAGTCCTTATCCCCGCCCTCCGTGAGAATAGAACAACACACACAAGTAAGGCCGAATACGCCGGAACGCGTTGCCTAACCGCCATAAGCCGGAACGCGATGCCGGGTAATTCTCAAACCTGATGCCGTCTTGCCAGCTCGAGACTACCAACTGAGTCTCCCAATTTCAAAACGTTTCTTGTCCACTTTGTTAAACTTATTAATTATGACAATTAGTAACGTACGTTACTGAATTCGAGGTGAGAAATAAACTTTAACACAAAACACGTGATTTGCTGTAAGTTTTACAAAGTGGACGAGAAAAGGTTTGGAATTGGCAGACTCAACTTTTCGTATTGGTACCAGAACTGTTTAATCCGCTCACTGCGTTCGGGTCATGTCACTCCTCAATACCAATGAGTGTCGGGAACTTTATCGACAAAGCCGAACCCGGCCAACTGGGAGCCATTCGAGTTGTTAGGCCCTATTGCAGAAGGGCTCCGAGTCCCTAACTCATCTACGCACTGTCATCTATCTTTGCAAATGTTATTTTGCCGGGAATCTGGGTTATCAACTTTCCGTATTGGTACCAGAGCTATTTACGCCACTCACTGTGTTCGAGACATTCCCCTACTGCAATACCAATGAATGTCGGGCACCACCACAATGAAGCCAAAAGCCCAACTGGGAGCCACCCGGGCTGTTACTCTCGAGGGTCGCTATGACTTTAGTACCGCAAACACATGTTGACCTTGTAGCTCAACCATCTGCGATAGCTCAGCGGCAACTTCATTGCTTGTACAACATTGTTAACAGTGAGATTCTAGGGTTCGACTTCAGACTGTGGTGGATTTTTCCCACAGCTACGTAGCTGGGTCGAATTCAACCATCCACTGGATGACAAGTCGAACGGCCCTTTTCTCTATTCGGCAGTTTTCCGCCGTTTTTGTAATGAATACCAGCGGACGTCGGAACAGTACCCTAACAATCGGGTTTGTCAGCTAGGTCGAATTCAGTCGCTGACTGTAAGAGAATTCTAGCAGCCGGCTGCACTGATCGATAATTTTCGGTGGTTTTTTCGATCAATACCAGGTGAATGCCGGAGCAGTACCCAAACAAAAGGGCCAAGGACCGCGCGCGATCTTTTCTTGCCCTTCCTTGTCCTATCCCCTTCCCTTACACACACGTACTACTTGCATGCACTCCACTCCACACATTCCAGGAGACCACACATTCCATTATTGATATAATGACTCGATATCGAGTTAAATTCAACAAACTTCCCGTCCGCATTAAACATACTAGGGTTGTAATATGAACAATTTTAGAATCAATTGTCATTGGTACCAGGAATTTTAGTGGAAGTACCGGGATTTTTGAAGGTTCGTACGGAGTTAAACACTTAATCATCTGGCAACACTGGTGGCAGGTACTTCGTGGTTGCAATCCCCGAGCCCAGGCCCCTGACACGACACTCGGGGTCGCTCAGTTATAAAACATGGATAACGGAATACTCATTATAGTGATTATTATTCATCCAATTTAAACTTACATAACATAAAGGAGACAAGAACTTACCTATCAAAAATTCCGTTGAATCTTGAAATTTAAATATTACCTAATTGCGGTATATAATTTACGTATCGGCAATAATAATATTTCAAGGCTGACAGCAGAAGCACAAAAGCATTCAACAAATAAATACACGGAATTCAGTTAATACACAGCGAAGCGCAAATTATGTAAAAGAAAATACAATAACCTATGACAGGAGTGATACGTGAGTTCACTTTCAAAATCATTACCTCGCGCAGTAGATTTCACACGATATATCTGTCTACTACTCGCTTTTCAATGATCGCCGAGTGCACAGGAACTCCGTGTAAACTCAATAGCACTTCGGGGAGTTTTGTTCTCAATGAGCTTTGTCAACTCTGTTGTGTCATCAAAATTTGAATATTCTGATTGGATAAAGGAGTCCATTCGACTTCGTAACACAGTTAACGACCCTCGAAATGTATTAATAGTAGAGTTTATACAACACGTAGATCCGCTTATATAAAAAGTTTGTTAGATAGTTAAATCCGTTTATAAAAAACGGAGTCAAAGTCGCCTTGTGGGAATGGTTGCACTGGTTAGCCAGGGCCTTCAAGTGGAAGACCACTGACATAACCGCAGCAACATTATTATTATTATTATTATTATGTAAGAGTTTTGTCGGCCCCAAGGCTTCGGACTCCGCAATTAACATGCCCAATTGTCAGATATTTAAATGGGAAATGCCTACGTTTCAAACTCTATGCGCTCAATATGTACATATTGTTCTTATAATTTTTTATTTTATTTTATTTACTTTTATTTGGAACAAGAAAAGTCTTATAAATTTAATACACCGAATAACGCTAACACTTTATTTTGTTGCAAAAATTTGAAATATGTTGTTTTTAACAAGATGTTGGAAACTATGAATGTCCCATTCAGCGTACTTTTGATTTTCAGTTTTATATTGCAAGAAGGGTAGTGAATTATGAACCATGAAATGTCTTCATGAAGTCATTCCAGCAAATCGAATTTAGCTTCCCCTAGCATGTTTACTAATAATCATTCGGGGCTTTCTCAACGGGGCTAATTCAAAACGGGGCTTTTGAACCATCACCGTTCCTGTTTTGCTTCCAGAGTGCAACTGGTGATTTTGCGAAATATAATGTATTCCTAAAAGCGAATATATAGATTTCATACTTTTATTTACAAACCTTCTATTAGTTCTCATTTTTTTACCTTCTCATTGCGGGTTTTATTACTTTAAACATTACATAATAATTAATTGATTTTGAAATATTTTTTCTATAAGGTATTTTTGGTGATTTCCCTAATAAGTGTAGTGAAATACACTATCAAAAAGCACACTACCAAATAAAAGAACCACCAGATTCAAATAATAACAATAATATTATCAATCTTCCCGTAAAATGTATGGAATTCGCTGCATAAAATTGTAGCTCAAGTGAAAGAGGACTGAATACATGAAAATGAACTAAGTTCAATGTCAAAAGACTAAACAAATAATAATGTAGGATTGTATAGTTGTAAAGGATTTAATAATTATTGATTAATGATTAGTCTTTTTTGTAAAAAAAAATATTGGTGTTAACCTATAGCTGACGCAAGTTTAAAAATTTTGATTTAAGATTAACAGGTACTACCATATCATAACATCAGAAGTTGCTGCTCTGGTGGTTATTCAGAAGCTATCCCTAACTTACAGGATGCTTTTGCCCTAAAGGGATTACACGAGCTTAATATTAATATTAATGGCGTAGATGCGCTCGAAATCAAAAGTGTCTCATATTTTTGTTTTGATCGAGTCATTGTCAGGACGTCAATGCTTGACGTCAGTTGACCGTTATCTATAATAGATTCAATAAATTCAATAGATTCAATATTAATATAAATTCAATATAATAGATTCAATATTAATAGATCCAATAACCAAGGTCGGCAAATTTGCCATGTCTGAAGAGCCCAGAGAGAATTCTTCCCCGTCGCCTGTAGATTGATTGACGTTTTCGGGCACCTCGGGTGCAATGGTCATTAATCCCGTTAGTGTAGTGCATGTTTTATCGCGGAGGAGGGGGAGGAGGAGGAGATGGTGGTGGTGGTCGTCCTGCCCCGCTGGATGGTGAGATCCAATGGCGACCTACATATAGGCTTGCGGGTTTTCCCAACCCGGTATCTCCCCCAGCAGGGCACCACCATCTAAGACCAATTCCAAACTCCCGACTCGTCTTCTGGCAAGTGTGGTTGTGTATTGCATTTCAGTGCAAGTATGTAAAAGAGGCTAGGACGAGGAAGAGGAAGGAAACATCGAGCGCGGTACGTGGTCCGTTTGTTAGGTTTACTGCTACGGCATTCACGCGGTATTGATCTGCGAAACCACGGAACACCACCGATCAGTGTTGCCGGTCGCTAGAATTCTCCTCCAGATACTAGCTTCTAAACTCCATCTAGCTACATCGCTCGTGTCAAAAATGTCGCCAGCAGCGTCGGGATTCGCACCCTAGGCCCACCCGGTCAGAGCTACTGCAGAGTCAGTGGCAATGCAGGGTATGAGCTGAACTCAGTCAATATCACCTCAAGAGACACATCACATTCTCGAAGTCTTTCATAGAACACGTCTTGAATGGCAGCGCTTATCTCTTAGAAGCTGTAACTCTCTCCAGGCTCTCTGTGAGGTTCAGTTGGCATGACTTCTTGAGGTAACGGAACGGTCGTAACAAATTATGCGAAGCGATTTGAAGCCGTGTGATTGTGACTGAAACGAGCTCGAAGAACATAACTATGACGATGTTATCCACGCACGTTTTCTTGGGTCATTTCGCTTGATGCGAGAGGTGTGGGAGGGGAGATATTTTGTTGACAGGACCATTAAATCAAATCTGTAGGTCATATTTCGATGCAAAATAATGTCTATTACACAGAAGCTAATATTTATGTTCCCAGATTTGGTCTACAACGTTCATTGCTGTAATTTATTCATAATTCAATGTTAGTAAAGAAGAGGGGATATATGTTATTTTTTAAAAATATTTTTTACTATTTTGAATAGGATACATGGCTCAGTTTAACAATATAAACTTTTTCACATGCTTTTTATGCTTATCTACATTAAAAAACTAAACTCTTACTTCTTTACAACTACTTCTTAGGGAGAGGAAACCCACTGACCACTTCACAAAGAATCATCTAAAGTTGCAAATTGCATGTAAAAAACATGCTTGGGAAATCTATTTTGTAGTCTGGTGGCGTTTCTGCGTGCTTTGCCTAGATTATATTGGGAAAGTTGTATAATTGATGGTATATTGTTATACAGATTATGGGATAACTTAGTGATGTAATGTATGATAGGCTTTATTTGACTTTCTTTATGAAGTTGTGTGTTTGTGATGAACCAGTGCATTGGTTATTGTTCGCAGGAATTTATTCTGTATCACCTGTAATTTATGAATATTGGTTTTTGTTGCATTAATCCGAACAGGGCAGACATAGAGCATTAGGGGTCGTATGACTGCAGTATATATGAGCTTGGTATTTTCTATTGTTATTTTACTGTGGTTGTTTATTAATGGCTTTAATTGTATTAGTTTGACCTTTGTTTGTTGTGTTTTAATGTTTATATGTTCTTTCCAGTTAAGTTTAGTGCCTAAATATAGTCTTAGATGTCTCCCTGTTTTGTTTTGTGGAGTCCAAAGAATAATGTTATTGTTCAGTGTGAGAAGTGGTGATGTTGAAATTGTTTTTAATGAAAATATTTTTGCTGTTGACTTAGATGGATTTAATGTAATTTTCCATTTGTTTGACCAAGCACTGATTTGGTTTAGATGTTGTTGTATTGTGCTTCTTAATATAGCAAGTGATGTGCTAGAACAATATAATGCTGTATCATCTGCAAACTGTGTTATATAGATTGTGCTGGACGTAGGGATATCAGCTGTGTAAAGATTGAATAATATAGGTGACAAGGGGGAGCCCTAAGGAAGTCCAGCCAAAATTGGTTTGGAATTTGAGAGATGTTTATCTATTGAAACTACAAAAGTTCTATTGCTTATGAAGGTTTTAATGATGTTGGTTAAGTATTTGGGTGTACTATTAATTTTAAGTTTGTACATGAGACCTTCATGCCATACTCTGTCATAAGCTTGTGAAGTGTCTAGGAAGGTTGATATAGTGTGTAGTTTTCTTTGGAGTGCTGTATGAATATGTTCAGTGATTCTTAGTAATTGATGAGTGGTTGATAGCTTTTCTGTGAATCCAAATTGATAACTGGCAATGATGCCATTTTTGTTGAGATAATTGTTGAGTCTTTTCTGAATGATTTTCTCTAGAATTTTTGATAAAATGGGTAACAGCTAGTTAACTTTTAACAAATAAGCTTGTTACTAACAACAAGCTTATTGGTCTATAATTTTCTACATTCATGGATTTTTGTTTGATTTTGGTATGGGTATTACTATAAAGTGTTTCCATAAAAGTGGAAAATATCCTGTTCTTAATGAAGAGTAATAAATATTATTTCAGAATGCTATGGCTTGGTTTGGTAGATTTCTGAGGATTTTGTTGTTAATTCTGTCACGTCCTGGGCCCTTTTTATTGGGGAGTGCTTTTATTATATTTGTTGTTTTCTGAGGAGATGGGAATCTTATTCTGGAGGGTACACTATAGTTAGGAGATTTTGCTATCTATGTGATTGTTTGGTGTAGGTTGTGTGGGTGGGAGCCATTAGGTTTGAATGTTTCTTCAAAATGTTTTGCTGCGTTTCAGCTTTTTCAAAAGGTGAGAATTTGTTTCCTTCGCTAGTATTAAGAGGAAGAATGGTATTTTTTGTTAAGTATTTTATTTTTAAATTGCTACAATGTATTGTTACTTGAAATAAATGTTTGGATCATGCTGTTATATTGCTGCTGTTTGTGTGTAAAAATTGTTTTTTGGGTAATATAAGTTAATATATTTAGTTCCTTTTTGACTTCAGGGTTTCCAGTGTAATTCCATAATCTTCTTGTTTTATTTTTTGTATGAATTACATTTTTTATGGTTCGGGTAGTTCATTGTTTTATTCTGTGTGTTTATTAGTGATTTGTTTGATTTACTGTCCTGTATTTCACTTAATATAATGGAATTGAGTAGATTTTAAATTTCGGGATGGATGTTTTGACATTATTTTTAAATTTGTGCCAATTGATTGTGTGTGCTGATCTGAGGAATGGGTGAGTGTGTGGGGAGTGAATGTTGAGTTGTTATTATTACTGGTAAATGGTCTTGAGTCCATTTCATGGTGTACTGTGGAGAAAAATGTTTGTTGTATATTTGTTATACCTATGTCTAATAGGTCTGGGTTCCTAGAGTGATCATATGGGTAGTAGATTGATTCATTGGGAGCTATTATATTTAGTTTGTGGTAATTTATTAATTGTAGTAATTGTGTCCCAGCTGCATTATTATCCCCACTGTACCTGTTTTGCATTATAAAAAACTAAGATTATTGTTGGATTTTGTTGATTAATAATACCACTGAAATTGGTATGTTTGATTTTTATATTGGGGAGCTTATATGCTACTATGAGTCTAGTTTCCAGATTGTTGTTATTAGTAAACTTAAATGCTGCTGTTTGAATACCAGAGGTTGGTGGTAGTATTATTTGATAGCATGATATTGTGCTTTTTATTAGTATCATTACTCTTCCTCCATTAGTATTTTATTTGTCTGTTCTGATTACTTTATAATCTGGTAGGATGAATTTTGCACTATTGTTTAAATGTATTTCAGTTATACATGCAAAGCCAATTTTCTTATCTTGTAAGAACTTTTGCAGTTCATTGACTTTATTGATCCATTTGCATTCCAATTAAGTATGATAAACGTATTAATTTGTGTTTGTTGCATAATTATTATTATTAATGTATGCTGAGATGGATGATTGAATGTTGTTTATTGTGGATGGGATAATAGAGTTGATTATATTGATTATGTGAGTAGCTATCGTGTTGATCAGGGAGTTGAGAAAGCTGTTCTCGTTTGTGTGTGCATGAGAGTTTAGATTATGGGGGTTATTACGTTGGTTCAAATTTCGTGCTGTGTTTCTGTTATTTATGTGTCTAAAGTTGGGAATGTTTTGAATGGGTCTCAGTCCGGGAAACTTAGTTTGGGTATTTTGAGGTGGCGCTGTGGAAGATTCATTCGTTCTAGTTCTATTTTGGGGATTGTTGAGGTAAGGGTTTTGCCAGATTTTTTAAAAAATAAGGTCATTCTACTGTTCTGAGGTCCGCTCGGTGGTTTCCTTGACAATTATAGTAGACGTTTCGGGCTCTAGAAAACAGGCGTGTATAACACCAAGAATTGGATTTATCGCGTTGTACGATGGAGAAAAAGGTGGCCGCGAGGTTCCCATAATTATAAGGAAACACAACTGCAATGAAACCTTAAGCACATGCGCTTTTGAATTGTTCAAGGGGCGCACGGGGGTGTGTCATCAAAATGAAATATCTCACGGTATTTCGCGTCGTTCTCCGTTGTGCTGCCAGGGGTCGCATGATCGCCAGCACTGCTCGATACAGTCGCGATCCAGCGACTGCTAGCGGTACAACTGAGAACGACGCGAAATACCGTGAGATATTCCATTTTATTGCCCCCCCCCGTGCGCCAAGAAAGAAAGAAAGAAAGAAAGAAAGGAAAGAAAGAAAGAAAAAACCGAAGTATATACTTGGGTTTTTCGTTCTTGGCGCCCCAAGGTCACGGACGAAAAATGGAGAGGGAAGGCTCTCTCAATTTTTCGTCCGTGACCTTGGCGCGCCAAGAACGAAAAAACCGAAGTGTATACTGCGATTTTCTAACTGCGTCCCTCAACGCCACTCAAATCCCATCTTCGCGATGGAATATGTCACGGTATTTCGCGTCTTTTCTCGGTCTTGCCGGTAGAAGTCGCATGATCGCAAGCACTGCTTCATAAGGTCGCGATCGTGCGAATTCTAGCGGAACAACTGAGAAAGACGCGAAATGCCGTGACATATTCCATTGCGAAGATGGGATTTGAGTGGCCTTGAGGACGCAGTTAGAGAAATCGCAGTATAGTTGCACGTGCCTGGAGCAACGCGGCGCACGTGCAGGTGTCGTCGCGTCCGAACACGACCCCGTGCCCCGGGGTGCGCGGCGCGGGCGGCGAGGCGGCCGGCGCGGATGTGAGCGGCGGCGCGGACGTGAGCGGCGGCAGCGCGGGGCCTTCGGCGGCGACGGTGGGCGATCCGGCGGCGGCCGGCGTCGGCCGGCGGCGCAGGCGCCGGCGGCCTTCTGCGCCGCGAGACGGTGACGCGACGCACCGTGGAGACGACGCGCAGCACCGTCACCGCCATCCCGGGCTCGGGCGGCCCGCCCGGCGCGGGCGCTGTGGGCGGCGCGGCGGCGGCGGAGGGCTCTCGCGCCTCTCGCAGCCCAACCCGCGCAGGGTCAGTACTGTTCGCTTCGCACTTTACCTTCCAGCGGGCGCGTGTCGTAAATTTTACGACATTCAATGACTCTTGAAAAAATAAACGAAATTGTGGAACAATGGAATTTTTATGTCATATTATAATATCTAAGAATGATATTTACTACCAAAAAACATATCCGCTGATAAACGTTCGTATTTAGTATCAAAAGATCTTGTTCCGATCCAGAATCGTTTTTGATGCCCGTCTATATTTTCAACATTCGTTTACTGTCACTGTCACTATCCAATTCATAATCTTCCTGCGATCAGAGAGCTCTAGAAGAATATTCTGATTTTCGTTCACACTGAATTCTTTATCTGAACATTTTACAGAAAATTTCGATTAGGCCAAATTATTAATACAATATTTTAGCACAACAGGCCGGCGCGCAGCGTAAAGTTTACGTCACTATTCCGGAATAGAGCGTTACAAAAAACTGAATATAGCGGGCAATCAAAACAGTCGCTGCATAAATGCATCACTAAAGATACCTGCAAGGAATACCAAGAACGCAGAAGTCTTTGGACAACAATGAGTTGACATCAAAACAAAATAAAAATGCTATTGTAAAAATTTACGACAGCGCGCCCGCTGGAAGGTTATAAGGACGGCTCCACACATTCGCTATTCGGCGAACAGCGAGCGGGACCGCTCGCCGAATCCCGAGTAGTGTGGATGAGTCGCTTCCTATTTGCCGAGTGACGAACATTCGGCGCTCGTCCTACCCACAGCGTAGTCGGTCTTTTTGGACATATCAAAAGGGTGCGAACATTCGCCGAACACGTCAGCTGGTCGGGGGTCGGGCCAGCAGTAGCTCGCTCGACTCGGGGCGAATGTGTGGAAGCCCACCCTTAAGGTCCATTCACAAAGCAAACCTAAACATGAGCATAACACATGGACAAAAACTTTAAACATATGAGATAGATTGAAGTATTCCACAATGTCCAACATAAGCGTAAGAATAAGATTTTTATATTTTCTGTGGGGCATTCTATTTATTATTGGTTGGATGTGGAGAATCCAATATTTCATTCATATACACGTTCATAAGCATATATACGTATGTATTGTGGCACCAACAGCTTGTTACGAGCCAAGACCTACCAGCGCATCTCAAGCCTTGTGGCCATGGGTTAGGCTAGGTATTCTAATTTCAATAAAAATTAAAACTAAATGATACTACTATGAATACTACAAACAAAACTAAACTACAAAAATATCGTACGCTACAAAACAAGGCAAAAAAAACACCGAAAATCCCACCAAGAAATTTGGGAAAACCAGTCTTTTGTTTGATCTATCCGACTTCGATCCTATTTCGATGCTCGATTTTGTGTTAAACGTACTGTGATTGGTTCATTTATTTCTTACATAAACATAAGCACAGAAGCTTGAAGCTTGCAAACTTTTAAGTTAACGTTTCGCTTATGCGAAAGCATAATGTGAATGAGTACGCTTATGGACGTAATCCTAACTTTTATGTTTTATGTTTTACGTTTGTATTGTAAATGGGCCTTTACGGTTGACCAGTAGCGGCTCGTTACTTGTTGCACGGATTCTGTGCACGGTAACCGTGCACAAACCCATAGAAAATCGAAAAAGATATGTGTTAGGAATACACAGTTTCCTTTTAATGAATTCAATACCATCATATTTCTTTACAAGTTAAGAGTGGCACAAAAGATGGAAAGGAAAACTTGACAGGGTCCACAGAAGAAATGTACAATTTCCTGAAGGAATGCTTACAACAAGAAGCTACGGAGTTAATTGGGGGCGGGGGATGAAACGTAGATTTAAGAATGAAAGAATACTGGTGGAAGGGAGAAATGAAATGTCTCCTTTAGGAACAGAAAGATGTGTATGAAAAAATTGCTTGAATTATAAAGATCCTTTTGATAGAAATATCTACAAAAAATACTCTTACATTGTTAACTAGTGGTGCTACAGATTAGCACAGGCTTTCCCGTATTAGTTTTCTATTTCCTTGGATCTTCGCTGGCTATTCGGAATTGCCACAAACTAATTTCATTGCCAGCTGTCATCTATCACCGCCAAAAAGTAATTTTTGTTTGTCATTTTTCTTAGTTTTTGGGTTTCGTATTAGCAGAACGGAAACATTAATTTTAGCATATTTAAAGAACACAAAAACATAGTCATCAATGCAATTTTTCTTTTTAAAAAAATTTCTTGCGCCGTTTTAAAGAAAAATTGCGTTTTAGCGCTACTAAAAATGCGATATTTGAAGCTCATTTTCACAGAAAATGGTTGAGTTTTTCAAAATAACTTTATTTTAAGTTATTTAAAGCACTTACACTCACAAAAATATAATAATGTTTACAAATTGATGGTTATGTGCTTATTAAAGATGTGAGATATCTTTGAAAAATACAATTATGTAATTTTTGAAAAAAACAAAAAGTAACTCAAAAATAAACTTTACGCTATATACTCAAGAGTGTAATTAGCACTATCCGTTACAAAAGTTTGAAAGAAAAAATTTGCAGCCCTATATGGAGAAAATGGTGTTTGAGCGTTTCTGAATATGCGAAATTTTTGAAGAAACTTTTCACAGGGGAAAACGGTTGTGTTTTCGGAGAAAATTTACTTGACATTATTTAAAGAAACATGTACTCGTAAATATAAAATTGGGGAAAAAAATTGCCGCTAATGTAAATATTAACGATGTGAGAGACAAGTAAAAAAATTTACATTTTGTAATTTTTGAAAAAAACAACCTTTAGAGCAATATGGCTTTTATGTCATCTGATAGGGTACATTTACCACTATCCCTACCGAAAGTTTAAAGAAAAAATTTGGAGCCGTTTTTGAGAAAAATCTTGTTTTTGTAATTTTTTTAAAATTGCACATATTGCCGCAATATTGCGGCGAAAACTACTAAAGTTTTGAAAAACATTTACATGACCTTTATAAAAGAACTTAATATTCAGAGCAAATTTATTTGAAAGAAAAAATCTCTATCTTCAATTTTGTAGTTGGAGAAAAGACCGCCGAACAAAATTCAACTTTCACAATTTTCGAAAAATTCAGAGCTGTACGTTGAAAATCGGACCTAATGCCATGTTAAAAAGTGTATTTTTCCTCTATTCATGACAAGAATTGAAAGAAAAAATTTGGAGCCAGTTTTTGAGAAAAGTGTTGAAAATCCCCCGGGGGGCTTCATATAAAGTACCCCCAAATTTTAAAGAATCTTTTCAAAATCTCAAAGCTTCGACTAGAAAACAGATCGACCGAGGAATATCCAATTTTGGCAGAATCGTACCTATGGTTTAGGCGTCTAGCAGTGTTCACAGAAGGAGAGACGGACAGACGGACGTATTTCTTTCAATTCGGTTTTCGGTATCAAGGACCTAGAAAACAGGGTTTCTGGCTACACCACGGTGTTAGGGAAGTATCCTAATAGAAAGATGCATTTTAGGAAAAGAAATGCTGTGAAATAGGATCAATAGTTGGTGGTTCAAAATCAATGGCAGTAAAATATGATCAAGAGCAAAGAATATGAAAAACTAGCGTACCCGTGCGAACTCTCGATCTCACACTTTCCCTATCCATTTGTCTATCCTTTCCATAAACGACAGGAACCACTAATGTACATACAGAATATCAAACAAAATAACAATTGCAATTGCGTGTGGAAACAATTTTCAATTAAAGTTTATTCAACATTATAGAGAGATGTACTTGGAACAAATTCATACTTCTTTAAAAACAACATTTGAAGACATTTTTCGATCTTCCTTGAGAGTAGCTTTTAGCTTTCCTTGATGGTCAAATAATAGAAAAGGTTTTTTACTCTTGAGAAAGTCAAGTAAGTAGTGCGAAAATACCGGGATCGGGCAAGAACAGACCTACTCATTACAATATTATTTAAACTTTCTGTGATTTGTTATGAAGAAACCGAGTGGGTTTTGGAGAGTCAGGGTGCCAAGCTTGCTGGGGACTGAGAAAATTGAAAAAAATAATTTGTATACCTAAAAAGTATTGAATTATTTTCTGCGTCCTTACGTACCTCAAGAAAAAGCAATTCCGAGTCAAAAAATAATCAAACTAATGTTTTCACCTTCGAGTACTAAATACCATTTGTTAGCATTAGAAACAATTTAGTAGGCATTAAGAAGCCCACTTCGGTACATGGGAATGTTGCTCAAACGATGTTTTTGAATTTTAAAATCTTAACGAACCGACACCTTGAGTTTAATGGTGTTTTTATTTTACGATATGAGTTTGCAGCTGGGCGTTGGTGTACATACTTCCAGATACCGCTCACATTTAAATCGTGCGTTTGGGACTACGACTTTGGCAGTGTCGGGTGACTTGCACTATTCTTTCTATAATTTTAAATTTAGTTGTTTTTTTAATTGATTCACGTAGTATTGTAGGCTAGCGCGTTTTTGATTTTTGTTTTCCATTTATTTTCAAGCTATTTTACTTTAGCTACTTTAAAAAGTTTTGTTTTTTGTGTTGTGCCATAGCACAAGTTTTCCTCCACTAACCTCTGCGTACCCGTGCGAGAACTCGCATGTTACACCCCACACTCATCCCTATCCTTCTATTTTCATTCTGAGAGAGAAAGTAGTTAACGAAACGTGTTTATTTGTTTTAAAATGTATAAGGTAAACTTGCAATGTATTAACACAAATTACAAAAAAATAAACAATGCAATTAATGTGTAAAAGGAATTTTTAATAAATATTTTAATTCAATATCATGGAGAATTTGCTTGGAACCAATTCCCAACACTTACTTAAAGACATTTGAAGTAATTATTCGATATTCTTTATCAGTTAGGTTTTAGTTTTTCGTGATAGTCACAAAAAGATTAGCATTTTACTTTTGAGAAAGATACGTGTCTGAACCCGTTGACTTGAAAATTTCATCGAATGATAACGAAA
Source organism: Acheta domesticus (assembly GCA_031308135.1). Taxonomy (NCBI): domain Eukaryota; kingdom Metazoa; phylum Arthropoda; class Insecta; order Orthoptera; family Gryllidae; genus Acheta; species Acheta domesticus. The sequence continues at coordinate 35,192,954 of JAHLJT010004567.1, read as the reverse complement.
ATATTGGTACAGGTAAAAACACAAACACAGTCTTCACTCTTCACTGAACACACATCCTCCACAATTAAGTACGCAGCACTATATAGACCATGAAAAAACGTTAATTGAATAGTTTCACTACACGCATAAGAAACAATCTTCATACGTATAGGTATCAAGCAACTATAATAGTAATTCTAGTTGTTGCTGAGAGCAAATCTTGAATTAATGATTATGCAAATAAAACCTCGTCAGACTGCACAAACTACAGTGTTAACAGAAAGCGTAAATAAAGATTGTCGAATCTAAGCCTTCTAAGCGTGTCGCACAAAAATTGCTACCAGCAGGAAGGGCTGAAATACAGAGGTGGCCTTGATGGTATTGAAGCGTGGAACCGAAAAGTTAAATGAATGGATCGGAGGAATGTCTCATGTTCTAGATTATGGTATGAGAAACGCTTCTTTGAGGCCTTTGGCCTCAAAATTTTAATTTTTAAGGCTCTAAAACGCTTTGTTTATGAGTTATTTGCCGATGTATGTTGACATATGATGCGGGTTGCATTTTACATGAATATTTCGATGCGTTTTTAAAGAAATCATCCATATTTTTAAAGTCAAAGTGGAATTCGTCAAGTCTCCGTGAAATTCTCTTTCTTTATAGCCCTCATTTATAAAGATTGGTTGCGCGTGAAGAGCCGGAACCCAAAGGTATACTACTGAAATAATACAGGAGACGATTGGGATGGAAAATAAAACATAGAGAAGACTCATTTTTTTGTAGTTTGTTGATGTAAGGCAGGGCAATCTTTAGGCACATGCTACACGAGGCTCGTGCCTCAGGGCCCCCATGATCAAAGGGCTCCACAGATAATAAAAAATATATAACAAAACTGAACTAGTGGTGCTAGAACAGCACGTATACTTTCCCGAATTATAAAAAATAGCTACGCCATATTAAGTATTGCATTTCCTGCGCTACTAACACTTATCTATTGAGTTTTTTGATTCATATCGCCACAAATATTATATCCATCAAATTTCAAGTATTGCTGAATGGCCGGTTAATATCAAAGGCAATATTTTTCCAGAAGGGAGGTTTTTTTATTTGCTCCAGAAGACACCCACAGCAATGTACGAAACTCGCGGTGGCTATCGCGCGTTGTCGCCAAGGTGCGCCGCCTCTAGCTGCTATCGCAACTCGTAAACAATGACATGTACTAATTCCCAGGAATTCGCGAGCGCTAAAGCGGAAATTCCATTGTAGCCTCCGCATTGTCGATAAGTTAAAGTGTGAGGAAGCAAAAATTGATTAATATTGGTATTTTCAATAACAAATTATATTTAATCAATTATAATAGGATATATTATATATATATATATAGTATATATATATATATATA
>JAHLJT010004567.1:35173777-35190576 GCA_031308135.1 Acheta domesticus | reverse complement strand
TCTGGCTACACCACGTGTTAGGGAGTTCCTAATAGAAAGATGCTTTTAGGAAAAGAAATGCTGTGAAATAGATCAATAAGTTGGTGGTTCAAAATCAATGGCAGTAAATATGATCAAGAGCAAATAATATGAAAAACTAGCGTACCCGTGCGAGAACTCTCGCATCCCACCCTTTCCCTATCCATTTGTCTATCCTTTCCATAAAGGAGAGGAACTACTAATGTACTTACAGAATATCAAACAAAATAACAATGCAATTGATGTTTGAAACAAATTTTCAATTAAAGTTTATTCAACATTATAGAGAGATGTTCTTGGAACAATTCATACTTCTTTAAAAACAACATTTGAAGAAATTTTCAATCTTCCTTGAGAGTTAGCTTTTCGCTTTCCTTGATAGTCAAATAATAGAAAAGGTTTTTACTCTTGAGAAAGCCAAGTAAAGTAGTGCGAAAATACCGGATCGGGCAAGAACAGACCTACTCATTGCAATATTATTTAACTTTCCTTGATTTGTTATGAAGAACCGAGTGGGTTTTGGAGAGTCAGGGTGCCAGCTTGCTGGGGTGAGAAAATTGAAAAATTATTTGTATACTAAAAAGTATTGAATTATTTTCTGCGTCCTTACGTACCTCAAGAAAAGCAATTCCGAGCCAAAAAATAATCAAACTAATGTTTTCACCTTTGAGTACTAAATACCATTTGTTAGCATTAGAAACAATTTAGTAGGCATTAGAAGCCCACTTCGGTACATGGGAATGTTGCTCAAACGATGTTTGCATTTTTAATATCTTAACGAACCGACACCTTGAGTTTAATATCAAACGGTGTTTTATTTACAATATGAGTTTGCAGCTGGGCGTTGGTGTACATACTTCCAGATACCGCCAACATTTAAATCGTGCGTTTGGACTGCGATCGTTGGCAGTTGTCGGGTGACTTGCACTATTCTTTCTATAATTTTAAATTTAGTTGTTTTTTAATTGATTCACGTAGTATTGTAGGCTAGCGCGTTTTGATTTTTGTTTTCCATTTATTTCAAGCTATTTTACTTTAGCTACTTTAAAAAGTTTGTTCTTTGTGTTGTGCCATAGCACAAGTTTTCCCCCACTACCTCTGCGTACCCGTGCGAGAACTCTCGCATGTTAGACCCCACACTCATCCCTATCCTTCTATTTTCATTCTAAGAGGGAAAGTAGTTAACGAAACGTGTTTATTTGTTTAAAATCTATAAAGGTAACTTGCAATGTACTAACACAATTACAAATAAAATAAACAATGCAATTAATGTGTAAAAGAAATTTTCAATAAATATTTATTCAATATCATGGAGAATTTGCTTGGAACAATTCCCAACACTTACTTAAAGACATTTGAAGTAATTATTCAATATTCTTTGTCAGTTAGGTTTTAGTTTTTCGTGATAGTCACAAAAATATTAGCTTTTTACTTTTGAGAAAGCTACGTGTCTGAACCCGTTGACTTGAAAATTTCATCGAATGATAACGAAAATATTGGTACAGGTAAAACACAAACACAGTCTTCACTCTTCACTGAACACCCACATCCTCCACAATTAAGTACACAGCACTTATAGACCATGAAAAAACGTTAATTGAATAGTTTCACTACACGCATAAGAAACAATCTTCATAGGTATAGGTATCAAGCAACTATAATAGTACTTCTAGTTGTTGCTGGAGAGCAAATCTTGAATTAATGATTATGCAAATAAACCTCGTCAGACTGCACAAACTACGGTGTTAACAGAAAGCGTAAATAAAGATTGTCGAATCTAAGCCTTCTAAGCGTGTCGCCACAAAAATTGCTACCAGCAGGAAGGGCTGAAATATTGAGGTGGCCTTGATAGTATTGAAGCGTGGAACCGAAAAGTTAATTGAATGGATCGGAGAATGTCTCATCTTGTAGATTATGGTGTGAAAAACGTTTCTTTGAGGCCTTTGGCCTCAAAATTTTACTTTTTAAGGCTCTAAAACGCTTTGTTTATGAGTTATTTGCCGATATAGGTTGACATGTGATGCGGGTTGCATTTTACATGAATATTTCGATGCGTTTTTTAAAGAAATCATCCATATTTTTAAAGTCAAAGTGGAATTCGTCAAGTCTCCGTGAAATTCTCTTTCTTTAGAGCCCTCATTTATAAAGATTGGTTGCGTGTGAGAGCCGGAACCCAAAGGTATACTACTGAAATAATACAGGAGACGATTGGATTGGAAATAAACATAGAGAAGACGCCTTTTTTGGTAGTTGGTGATGTAAGCAGGGCCATCTTTAGGCACATGCAGCGATGCTCGTGCCTCAGGGCCCCCATGATCAAAGGGCTCCACAGATAATAAAAAATATATAACAAAACTGAACTAGTGGTGCTAGAACAGCACGTACTTTCCCGAATTATAAAAAATAGCTACGCCATATTAAGATATTGCATTTCCTGCGCTACTAACATCTTATCTATTGAGTTTTTGATTCATATCGCACAAATAATTATATCCATCAAATTTCAGTATTGCTGAATGGCCGGTTAATATCAAAGGCAATATTTTCCAGAAGGGAGGTTTTTTTATTTGCTCCCAGAAGACACACAGCAATGTACGAACTCGCGGTGGCTAATCGCGCGTTGTCGCCAAGTTGCGCGCCTCTAGCTGCTATCGCAACTCGTAACAATGACATGTACTTAATTCCCAGGAATTCGCGAGCGCTAGCGGAATTCCATTGTAGCCTCCGCATTGTCGATAAGTTAAAGTGTGAGAAGCAAAATTGAATTAATATTGGTATTTTCAATAACAAATTATATTTAAATCAATTATAAGAGGAATATATATATATATATATATATATATATATATATATATATAATATCAATAAAAAGAGGAATCAAAATGCTTTTTAACTGTGTAATATTCAATTTTTAATAACTTATGATCGCCAGAACGTAATTTGTTGAACTAAGAATTAGGGGCCTCGAAATCTGTGAGTGCCTCAGGTACTTTCAAACCCAAAGACGGCCCTGGATGTACGCGAAGATTGTAAAGAGGATAGGATGAGGAAGGCGAAGGAAAGATAGTGCCTGGGTCCATGGCCCCTTTGTTAGATACGGCTACGACATTCGTCTGGAATTGATTGGAGAAACCAGGGAAAACTACCGATCAACACATTCAGTCGCGCACATTTGGATAAAATGGCCTAATTCTTGGCCAAATGTCGAAAAAATAAGTTGTAACGTATCACAAATTAACATGAATATAATTATTCTAATATAATGAAAGTATCATGAATCTGTATTATTACTCAAGTTGGGTGTCCTGGTTTTACGTACAAGGTGCTGGAAGTTGGCACTTCTGTGAGCAAGTTGTAAGGCGCGAGTGCGATACGTGTGAAGTACAGAATATTTTGTTTCTTGTATCTGAATTTTGGTGTTAAAATCGTAATCGCAGTATGGATATTGACAATGAAGGTAAGCTTTATTATTGCTAATAAGAAAAGTAGTATGTCGTTATTCACATCGCGGTATATTCGTGCCCTAAACATACGCTGTAACTGTTATCATATTTTAGGTTATGTTCGTGTTTACATTGACTTATAACTAATATCCTGCCGTTTGCTGTGCTGAATATATTTTTAAATTATCATTCAACTAAAGGAGATAATGTTTTACATAATTTTAGCTGCCGCTACCTGCCGCATTAAACGAAATTTATATCTTTTAGGAGTGTGTCATATCAATCGAAAAGACCTATTCATTTATTCAGCGGAGATAAAGGAGAGGTAGGAATGTGCAGTTCTGAATTATATTGTGAATGAACCTTGTGGTAATAATGTCTCTGAAGATCTTTTAAAGTGTTTGAATATAAAAACAAAAATTTTTGCCAAAAACTTAATTGAAGATGGCGGGAATGTCACCGAACTCTAAAGACGTTCTTAGGCAAATATTCTGAATGACTTTCTGGGGATTTCATGTGCCCACAGAGCAAATTGACTGAATCTCATGAACACAAATCTCAAACAGGGAGACCAGTTCGTTCCTACGATGAGAAATCTAAGAGGTCCATACGAAGAGTGGCTGCAAAATTGTCCTTCGAAAATGACCATTAGACAGATTTAATGGTGAAAGCCGCAAGCATATTGGCTCGAGCTTCGGGGAAGAGATATCTAGCTGTTTTTCTGGACCAAGTCACTGAAACTCCGACCAGACCATCGAAAATTTATTAAAATATTATCCCAATATTATCGTAAAACAAGAAACTACCAGTTGCATTATCCGATGAGGATGCATTATCCTATTTGTTATACACAAATTAGAGCAAGCAACAGTATATAAACACAAGGCCACTATCTAAAACCGACAATGCAGGTATTTTCCCATCATACGAAAAAGTGAAAAGAGCAAAAGCAACATGCAGACCTTCAGGCTTACATGTCAGAGATAGTGTAGCTAGAGTGCCCTTACAGTCCCTGTTAAATCATACAGCAAGGAAAATAGTTCTTCTCCAAGAAGGTGTAATTATTTACCAAACAATGTTAACTGATACAACAGTATGTAATGCACAACTAATTTGCGGTTCCGTGTTTGATGGGAGCTCCGGACAAAGTTTCTATAAGCAAATTTCTACTTCACTTTCTGATTCCTTGGAATCGACGATATTTGCCACAACACTCATATCCTTGCGTTTGGTAGATCATAATAGCATTCTAAGGAACAATCAGTCACCTCAGTTAGTCATGTTCTGCAGGCCAATAAAATTGGAATAAAAAAAGGAAACCAGCAAGCATGTTCTCCAAGAAAAATTACACATCGAGAAAGATATTCGTGAACTCAGCGAACTGGAAATTATGCTTAGCAATGGACAGACTGTAAGAGTTTTATTTGTGCTACATTTGACATTAATTGATAGTAAATTTTAAAATAATAACAGGCAACAGATCTAGTCAAACCTGCCCAATTGGTGGCGCAAAATCTCTTAAAGTAAAGCATGCGACAGAATTTGACGCACCCGAATTTTTGCCTAAGGCTGGTACTTTACAATTTGGAGTAAGCCCCCCACATCTTTGGATTCGGTTTTTGAATGTGTTCTGTACATAGCTTATAGAGTGGAATTAAAGAATGGAAGGTCAGAGTAATGTAAATAAAAGTTTGTTGCTGAGACGTAAAATGTTAATTCAAAACTTATTTTGGGAAAAAGTGCATCTTCATGTGGATAAGGTGAAAGAAAATGGTTGCGGCTCGTCTAATGACGAAAATACTGCACGATGCGCCTTCTCAGAGCCTGCAGTTTTTTCAGGAATTACTGGGGTTAATGAAGGCCTAATTAAGAGATTTAGGATTATCCTGATAGCCATGTCATGTCAATACAGCATTGACCCTGAATTATTTGGCAAGTATTGTACGGAGACTGCTGATGTATATAGAAAACTCTATGATTGGTTCCCTATGCCTGTGAGTGTTCATAAAGTTATTGTTCATGGGAAACACATACTTCAGCATAGTATTCTGCCACTTGGATGTCTGGGAGAAGAAGCTTCAGAATCCAGAAATAGATTGTACAAAAAGGACAAAGAGACTCACGCAAGGAAAGACAGTAGAATCCACAATTTTTCAGATATCTTCAACAGAGCTTTGGAAACATCAGATCTCATAATTTCGAATGTCAGCCTCCAGAAAAGAGTTCAAAATAATACGAAAAAGGAACTTCCGCTTGAAGTAATAAAAATGCTCATTTGTCCTGCACCTGAATCAAGTTCATATGAAACAACTGAGGAAATATCTGACGTTGTTGAAGTTTCGGATGAGGATGATGTAGAATATATTCTTTCTACTGATTAGAGAGAACATTACTTAATTTTAGTAACATGAATTTTGCCTATTTCTTACACAACAATATGAAATGTTATTAAATGAAAATACAGATGAATAATGCAATAATAAAAGCTTTCATGCGAATTTTTAATTCCTATCATTTCCCACCTCAAGACAGTATGTATACGTGAGCCGCCATTTTGAAATTATGAATATAGTAAATGTATTATCTTCTTTATGTCTATATGTGTACCAAATTTCAGGCGATTTGCTCTTTAGATAACCGAGTTATGACTTTGGCCAAGGACAGCGTACTTTCATCCCATAGTGGGTCGGTAGAATTCTCCTCCTAGTAGAGGCTGAACTAGACGTTTTCTGTGATTTCTCCGATCAACACCAGGCACATGCTGGAGCGGTTCCCTAACAACCGGCACGTCATCTCTACTTTCTCTTCCTTGTCGTTCCCTTACTTAAACACACTTAACCAACATCCTCTATGCTACCACGGAATCTGGTGTGTAGTTTGGCGCCGTGTCTCGCCATCCAGTAGGGATCTCTGCCGCCTCTGACGATAAAACGTGCAGTACACTAGAGGGGTTAATCATCTTAACAATTGACGTGCCCGGAATCGTCAATCAATCAATCAATCAATTTACCTCGATACACGCCCTAGAAATTTATAACATTTATTTAAAAACCACGATGTACAGCATCCTGAATAGGGCGTTTTTGCCGTTAATTTATTTCTGGTTGGGGCGGTACTAGTACTGAGGAATTTTTGAAGTAAGACATGCACATCCGAGCGAGGCTCTATACCAGTGGTGTCAAGGTATGCTACTGGTGGCAGTAGCACGCCTCGCGGCACCGTGCCATGCCACGAGCTTCTCTGCGCCACTAGCGGCGGGAGAGGAAACTATTAGTAAGCCCGCCGTTTTACAATAGTAATGACATTGTCTCTTGCGGCGGGATTATGAACTGCGTGGAGAAGCGATTTCGTCGTGGCACTCGTGCCATGGACTCCCGCTCGTGGCATCGACCTTGACAACACTGCTCTATTCTGAACCATGATGAAAAAGATGTGAGTGAGCTATTGCCAGAGTTTCCGACTTCAGCCAATGAGCTTGAGGCACTGATCCCCCGCGGCGCGTCTGCAGGTGACGGAGCGCTACGTGTCGCAGCGGCCGACGCCTGGGCGGGGCGGCGCGGCGGGGGCGGAGGCGGCGACGCCGGCGAAGCGCGGGGCGCCCGCGGGGCGAGGGACGCCCGCGGGCCGAGGGACGCCCGCGGGGCGAGGAACGCCCGCGGTGCGAGGGACGCCCGCGGTGCGAGGCGCCGCCGCGGGGCCGGCGACGCCCGCGGTGTCGGCGACGCCCGCGGGGCGAGGGACGCCCGCGGTGCGCGGGACGCCCGCGTTTCGGGGACGCGGGGGGCGAGGCCGCGGCCGCGGGCGGGGCGCCGGGCCCCCCGCCCAACCGCCCCCCACGCCCCCAGACCAGCAGCGCTTCCGCGAGATGGCGACCGGCCTGGAAGTGGACCTGGCGTCGGAGTGGCGGGAGGAGGAGGCGCCGCCCTGGAAGGTAGGGTCACGAACGACGTTGCGTGGGACAGGCACACGCTCAAAAAATGAGTGCGTGTTTACTGATGCGTTAGTGTTCGTTACTGTCTTCGTTATGGGGCTCGATATACGATGGGGTTTTTCGTTCTTGGCGTACTAAGGTCACGGAAAAATAGAGAGGGAAGGCTTTCTCCAATAGGGAACTTCCACGTCACAACACAGTGAATAGCAGCTCTCTATTGAAGAAAGCCTTCCCTCTCCATTTTTCGTCCGTGACCTTACGTCCGTACCGTACGCCAAGAACGAAAAACCCAAGTATAAACGTAGTGGCGCCTCGAGGCCACGAGGTGGACGAAGAGGGGGGACACTGTCACCCAGTCGGAAGCTTCGTTACGATTCAAGTTTTTGGTATTGCAGCTACCGATTGGATGACAATGTCCCCCCTCTCCTTCCAGCTCATGATCTTCAGGCGCCACTATAAATAAATCGAAGTATAATCGAAATGCAATCGCGGGGCATCCTTTTTTTTTAACGCGACGCCTGTGTTTGCGCGTGGGCGCAGGACGATTTCGAGCTGGAGCGCGAAGTGGGCAACGTGGAGCGCGCGGCGCCGTGGGAGGGCGGCGGCGGGTGGATGGTGCACTACCTCAAGCAGATGGACGAGGAGGAGCAGGAAGAGACGCTGGACGAGCCGCAAGCCCCTGCGGCGCAGCCGCAGGCGAGCATGGCGCCGCCGTGGTGGGACCTGGCGGCCGAGACTCCTCCGCAACTGGACGAATCGCTTTTGGAGGATGTAACGTTACACACACACACTTTAAATGTTGTTGTAGATATAAACACGTTGTATTAAATATGACAGTTTAGCATACTGGGTCTCATGTTAGAAGCCCCAAGAGAATGTAGGATGGAGGGGAGTCCGAAGATGAAAAATTTTTGCCAATAAACATGTGATGGGAAATTTCTTATAATGAAGTAACATACGTGTCATTTGACCCTGATTGGAATACAACTTGTCATGCATTGGAGTTGGGAAGAGGTAGAATTTCATTAATGCAAGGTTAACGTCTGTTTAGTCATTCTCGAATAACCAACATCGATCATTCTTTTACAAACATTTGTAATCAAAGAAAGGTTATGAAATGGTGAATGCTACCGCCGTTTAGGCCTATAAACAAGTTGCCATTCTCAGGGAAAGAGGAAGCCTTTTAGTTACATAAATTTCTTGTCATGATATTCAGAAGCAGGAAGTAAATTTATTGTTTTGTTACAAATCATTTTCCATGTGAATTACTAAGTGAAAACAAGCTTTTCTTCTTGCCGTGATGATGGCTATAACTTTTTTAAAATCTGAAACGCCGAAATCATTCCCGATTTAATAATTTTCTTTGATTCTAAATATCCGTTAATAATGGTCATATTCCTTAATCATAGAACTTTTTCCATTACTTCATAATGTGGCCTGCCAAACACTGGTGTGTTAAAATACTTTAATTAGAAGTTAATTACAATTAAATAACAAGTTTGTAACTTATGTATACCTAAAGTAGTTCAAAGTTATAAACCATTTTCACAAATTCGTTAACAATTAATTCGTTACTGTTTATTAATTCCTTAACAAATGAAACGAGGTCATGAAAATTAGCAAAAACGATCTGTATATTTACACATTTCATTCACTTTACTCACACATCAATTCTTTCCTTTCTATAAAATTGTCAGAAAAAATGTATCGCCAATAATCGTGCCGTATTGTGAGGCATGATGATTGTGGGGCGTGACGATTTACTTAGAAACCAGGAGAAAATATTACATGTGTAACTTCGTTACACGAAACTTCCCATCACAGGTTAATTGCCAAAAAACAAGTCGTCTTCGACCTCTTACACGCCGTTGATGTTTGTAATAGTTATACTGATACACTCTTTATGAGAAATTGGCGTACCCGTGCGAGAACTCTCGCATTCAAACCCCACCCTATTTCCTAATTTTTCCGATCCATATTAAGGTAGCTGTTTACCCGAGAGTGATAAAAAACCATGAAATTTCATGTGAATCAATTTTTATTGGGTCGTATGCACTGTTTTATTCTCTTTTAAATGCTTCAAACAGTGTCTTGCTACGTTTCTTAGATTTTGAGAAAATATTTTTTTTCGAAACGAGTGTCAACTGTCAAGCCCAAAGTGAGTGAACTTCAAATGCATTTGTCTGCAATGCAAATTTTCAGCACATTTGTGCACTTCAAACAATATAAATCAAAAGCTATTGAAGATAATAATATAATTCTTTTTGCAGCATGGGACCCATAAAATTCTCTAGTGAATGAACTAGAAAAGTTAATCTGTTCCTATAATTGTCAGTTTTATGACGTGAAACGTCCAGACAAATTTTTATGAACTGAAATGTCCAAATTTTATTTAGAAATCAAATAAACAAGCCCTGACACTTTAGTTTTCACAGTATCTTTACCATTCTAGTTCATTCACGAGAGAATTCAATTGTGAATAAGTTGAAACAGAAAATTTCAAAATATATCTATTTATTGCAGAGATATGATGTTTCAAGAAAAAACCTGCATTTTTGCCAATTATTTATAAACTAACTGAAAAAAATTGTTTTCTTTGAATATTTGATCTCTAAAAGCATAAAGAAATCAAATGTACAAAGAAAACCAAAACAGATCCAAAATTGTAGAATTTTTTTCTCGGGTAGACAGCTGCCGTCAGTAATATCTTTTTCTTCAACACCCTCTCGTATCCTCCCTCACTTGTTATGTAATTGATAACAATACAATAAGCCCTTGTCAATGCAAACTATTCTTATTAAACTTTATTACCGCGCAGAGAGGTACACCCTTGCAATTCAATCGAGTAGAATATCAAGTAAATAGTTGGGTAATTCCGCGTGAAATCGGCCAAAAAAGAATGACCCCTTCCGATTGGTCTACAAATGTATTGACGTGTTAATTGTGATGTAAAAAACTAGAAGTGTCATATTTAGTGCAAATGTTTGACCTTTGACCTTTTTTAATATTTATACCCAAAATTAGTAAAATTTCTGAGCATTTTGAACAAATTTCTAAAAAAAATTGAAATCTCGCGTGAAAAACCGTTCTAAAATAAAACAAGTATTTTTCCTAATAGTAAATAGTTCAAAAAAACGTTTTTTGCATTGAGTCTCATATGATTTGCCAATGTTTTTACGCCCGATTTCAAAAGTGCAGTTTTTTCAAACCTAAATTATCAAAACACATAATCATTAATTTCTGAGTTTGTTGACCCTAAATATCATACAAACTATAAATTTTCACGCAAAAAAGACTTGGCGTGTGAAAATGGAAATTTCAAAAGCTACGGGTATTGCTATTTTTCAAATAATACATTTTTTAAATAGTGTACATATTTTTCACAAAGCCTGAGAATATACATTTCTAGGTCAAAATGTATTGATTATTAGTTGATGCAACAATATTGCTAATCATTAAGTCAGTTAATGTTACATTTCTATGTCAAATTTTATTGATTGATAGTTGATGCAACAACATTGCTAATCATAAAGTCAATAACTGTTACCTTAATCTAAATTTATTAATGGTTATAAATTGAAAACTAATATTAAATAATAAAATAATCTGTACGTTTCTATCAGAGTTAAGGTTCTGAAATTTTAGATTGCGATCAAAACATATAATACTTTATTCGTTCTGCTTAGAAATCATATAAACCAGGAGAATTTTGTTTACGTCTGTTATGCATTCAAATCCGTATTAAAAAATGTCAGTTACGGTTAAAAACGTGGGTAAGATTAGGCAAAGCGTCGATCTATATTATAGTTTCATTTACTTTTGTATTGGTTTTCGTATACGTAACGTGTTTACCTGATTTCTAAAGAGAACGTATAAAATATTTTATGCTTTGATCGGAATCTGAAATTTGCGAGGTGGGCCGCGCCCGGAGGGCCCTTTACGGGCTGTTGCGCATGGTACAGACTTCAGCCAATGGGCTTCAGGAACCAGCTTGCCTCACAATGTTACCGGGAATTTTAAATGAAGTGACGTACCAAAATCATCACCTTGTTACAAATCATTGAAATAGATATACGAAGCATTTCTTTCAAATTTGCATCTTTTACACCTTCATCGTGTTATTTTTGGTTGGTTGCCTTTGAAAATTGTCCCTTTATGCCACTTTCAAAATGTTTCTCGATACTTGTCGCTCTGCAACATGGCGGCCAGCGTCTGGTCTAGCTATTCAAACGGAGAGCCCGTGTTGTGATCACGTGGTTCGTGACGCAAAGTATACTCCGATTTTCTTAACTTTGCCCCTGACAGGAATCAGCTGTTGACGGTTTCATCCAATCGGGAGATTGAACGTCACCATAGTGACATCACTGCAGCGAAATATAAGCTCCCGATTGGATGGCAGCGAAACAGCTGATTCCTGTCAGAGGCAAAGTTACAAAAATTGCGGTATAGTGTTGCGCATAACGAGCAAAAACTCGCTGATCCGGAATAACTCACTCATGTGTTCCATTATGGGCCGTGCGCAGGAGCCGTCGCCGTCGTCCAACATGGCGAGCGAGAACTGGCCCTACGACCTAGTGTTCGCCCAGCTGAATCAGCCCTCGGCCCCGCCCGCGCCCCCACCCGCGTCCCCAGAACGGCGCCGACGCGTGCCCAAGGGTCCGCCCAAAGCCAGAATAGAGTATGATTGTTATTGTTATTATTATTATCATTATTATTGTTATATAAATTATATATATTATATATATATTATTCTATAATACTTCTTGCGAATTCTCTCTTTCATTGTGTCGTTCGAGATTGTCTCACTTTCTTCAATGCCCAGATATTTGTAAGTTTTACCTGGCTCAAGATCTTGAATCACAGTGTGTCTGTCAACTTCAATGTTCTCTGGCATGGTCATTTTGCCTCTTTTTAAGTTGACTTTTACACACTTGTCAAGACCAAACTTTATGCAGGTGTCATTGCTAAAATCATTGATGAGAGACAGCATTTGGGAGAGAATCGCTTCATTCTTAGCAAACACTTTAAGCAAACACATCCATGTAAAATAAATGAGATACAGGCCTTTCGTCATCATGGAGTTTGTAACCAAAGTCAGTGTGCGACAGCTGTCTCGATAGAGGGATCAAACTAATGCAAAACAGCAGAAGGGATAGTGAATCTCCTTGAAATATTCCCCTGTTAATCTGAATACTTCTTGTTTCTACTACTCCCTTTCCGCTGTGGATTAGTAACCTGGTGCTCCACGACTTCAAACTAGCCTTGCAAAACTCAACAAGTCTAGGATAAAATCGATAGATCTCCAGGGTCTTCCAATCGGATAAAATCCAATCGTGTGGTACACTGTCAAAGGCCTTCTGGTAGTCAATCCAAGCCATGCTTAAATTACGTTTCGTTTCTTTACATCATTCAAAATTATTTTATTTAGAAGCGAGATTTCCTTACAGCCATAGGAACCTTTACATCCTTTCTATTCAACTGGCAACAGATGGTTCTTCTCTAGGTGCCTATACATTTTGTCAGTTATGGCTGCAGTTATAAGTTTGTACATTACTGGCAGGCCTGTAGTAATTGGCCTGTAGTTCTTCGCCTAAGAGTTGACTCCTCCTTTGAGTAGCAAATACGCGAGTGAGCCATTCGGGGAGTTCCTTAGGGTTTTCTAAAATTTTATTAACAGCCTTTGCTAGATGAGAATGTAGTGCTGTTAATTTCTTAATCCAATAAATCTGGATCTTATCAACCCCAGGGGATTTCCAGTTTTTCATGTTCTTAGTTGTTTGGCATAGGTCCGCTTTCGAGAATCCTTGAACATGTTCCACTGTTTCCACGAGTCCATTGGCAACATCAACTTCAGATTGGAGCCACGATGCGTCTTTGTTGTAGGATCTGGTTTCCTCCCAGATTCCTGACCATAATGTTTCGACGTCATCTTTTGAAGGAGGGGCAGCATTGCCATTCGGTTTTTGAGTCAGACTGCGATAGAATTTTTTTTGCGTCTGTTTCAAACAACCGATTTTGTAGACGAAAATCTTCTCTACGTTTGTACCGTCTTATTCGTTGAGCCCATGCTTGGATTTTCTCTTTTAGCTTTTCAGCTACCATTAGCCTTGTTGTGTCATTGTCAATTAGGTATTTTTGTTCAACATGGAGTATTTTTTATTGAACTTTATACGTGTGGTTTCACTTAGAAGATGCCTCGGCTAGGAGTGATATTTCACGCCGTGTGTCGGCTATCCGTTTCATAATTCTTTTCATCCATGGAGGTACGGAGCTTTTTACTCTGTCTGGCTGTCGGCCATCGGTGTTCTTGCTGGCCCCAAGATTATCTGAGATACTAGATATCCAGTTGCATACACGATGTGATTGATTTCAGTAATATCTAGATCCCTACTTGAGATCTATACAACCTCATTTAAGACAGAATTCGCTGTTTCCATCACTCTCTTTGCTTTAGCATTTTCGTAAATTCTCCTCAACGATGCACGAGATTCGAATGGAAGTAGACGAACTCGTTCTATCTCGCGTCGGAGGAGGTCACGCATCATGTCCTTCTCGTGTGACTCATGGCCAGATGAATTTTCACCACTGACGGATGTTTCATTTGGAAGAGATGAATCTTGAAGAGGATCATCGTTTTCAGGGTATTAGATGGTTCTAAATGTTCGTCATGTGGATAGTTTGATCGATGAACATACTCCGCGTTTCTCTGGATGTCTGCAAGTTGTTCTGATGTGAATTTTCCACTGCTGAGTATGTATCGTCGTTAACTGGCAAGCTTCTTTGAGTCTGGGGTAGGTTTCATATCTGGGTTCCGCTCTCTCCATATCTTAAAAACTTCTATTTCTGAGCCCCATTTTTCACTTTTGCATAGTAAAAGCACCACATCACCTCCTTTAATCCATCCCGTGTCCATCTCTGACGATGGCTTCTAGCTACTGCCGGCTCTGGGTCCCTGGACTAACATCCGTGGGATGGCCAGATGTCGACAAGGTGACATTAGCTCGGTTTCTGAGCAGGTATGGGACATTGGTAGAACAAGGCACGTTAAGGTTCATTACATTGCTTGTTCTATCCATTTTGCTCATTGGTTTCAAGTGAAGATTCGCAGGTAGCAAGTTCGAGGTCACAGATCACACTTAACCTTTGGGTTGTTTCCTGCCATCCGTTACTGCGACCCATAGTGGCCTCGGAGCATCCCCCCGCAGGGCCCAGCAAGGGGTCCCTCCGATCGCCAGTCGGCATTACTAAACCCTACGGGATTTTCACTGACTGCTGAAGGCAGTCTCCTTCGCTGGCTAATGCAAGGTTCGGGCCTCCACTCTAATCAGTTGCCTGGTGTGCCAACCCAGTTTCTCTCCTGTACCCTCCATGGGCCGATAACAGGAAGTCCAAAGGTTCATGACCCTTCCCTCTTTACTTACTTCCCACTCTCCTCAAAATGGAGTACTTCTTCGTCGGACCCCTCACCTTGAACCTATTCAGCAAGAGAGGCCCTACCAGTAGCTAGGCTACCACTGACGTAGCTCTCAGTCTCATGGGGGTACTCAAGCTCCACCACCAACTGCGAGGTCGTGTACTCCCTATTATTATTATTATTATTATTATTATTATTATTATTATTATTATTATTATTATTATTATTATTATTATTTTTATTATTCCACTACATCACGACTAAAAATGTTATGAGTCCGGTGAATATAAATCTACTCTGGTTGCAACCAGCTACCTAAGGAGCAGATCTAGGGACTGTCGGTGCCTCTACAACACTGCGTAAAATGTGGGCTGTTCGAAATAAAGCTATTTCTTGCAATTCCCAGTCTTTTGAATTACCTGTAAGTTTAGCGATGTTCTTACACAAATTTTGCGGAACAAATCCCAGAGCTCCGATAACTACCGGTGCGACCTATGCTTTTACGCCTCACATTTGGCTGATCTCGATTTCCAAACTCTTGTATTTAAGACGTTTCTCTGCCTCCTTGGTAACGACGTTTTGATCGCAAGGTACAGCAACATCGACAAGTAAACACGATTTTTTCCAAATCCCGGATAACTATATCCGGTTTGTTTGCCGCTATCGTGCGATCAGTTTGAATTTGTTGGTCGTACAATATCGTACACAATCCAACAGACGTCACCGGTTTTGGTGAGTGTTCGTACCACTTGGGGCATGTGTTTGGAACTTCGAGGGCGGTACAGATCTGCCAGTGGAGGTAGCTACACACCCTGTCGTGTCTTTTCAAGTATTCGGTCTTTGCTAGGATTGGACAAGCTGAGACAATATGATCAATGGTTTCTACGTGTTCCTGGCAAATGCGGCATTTATCATTTGAGAACCGCTTTATCATAATGTCGTTTTCTCAAGGCCTGATCTTGGGCAACTATTACAAGTGCTTCCGATTCTGGCTTCATTCTTCCCCTTTTAAGCCACATAAATGATTAATCTTTATTGATCTGTGCTCTGTCCATTCGTTTCAAATATTGTCCGTGGAGTGGAATGTTCTTGGCAGGAAAGTTAGTTTTCAGTAGAACGTATCTGATATTCTGGAAATATGTTGAGAGATTGTTGGGTTATTGAGGTCTATATGAAGCTGATTATTTGAAATATACCACGGAGCATTTACAGCTATTTCCAATACTATTTTCGAAGGTTTGTATGAACCAGCGCCTCCCCAGGCGGATCAAGCGTAGGTTAGAGAAGGAAGAAGTAGGGCTTTGTGGAGATATAGTGAAGATTTTGTTTGAAGGAAAGACTTCCTGTTTATCATAGAGAATAGTTTACGGAGAGTGGCGTAGTCTAGATTTAGGCGGGAGAGAAAGTGAGGTTCCAAGTGAGTCAGGTGTCTAATAGATCTTCGCGAGATATTAATAGTCTAATGTGTGGGGTGTGCAACAACCAGGTATCAGCGCGCAGACTACGACGCAGAAGTCTTCCAACCCGGCGGTTACGTTGTGGTACCGCCCGAAGCGCCGCCCATGCCCCCCAGCAGGACCGGCTACACCCCCGGCGAGGTGCTGCCCTCCACACGGGGAGCCCCTGCACGAGCAAGGCCCACGCTACCAGTCCACTTTTACATTGTTCACTTAGTCCTGCACGAACAAGGCCAAGGCCGTCTAGAATAGAAGGCCTGCTCCTGCGCCGAATGACGTCACGAAGGGTGGCTGGCAGGAAATGCGAGCTGTCCACGTTTTAAACAGAGATTTAGTTCTTAAAATCGTACGGAAGCATACTTGTTTAAAATAACACGAGGAAACATTAAGCCTCTTTGACCCTCTAGGAATTTATTTTAGAGAGTTATTTGTATTAAGGCATTCCGATATTGTACAATTTTCGTACACGTAAGTTAACATATTGAGAAGGCTTAAACGTTTGTACATACTACCTTATTTAAAATATAAAATATTTG